>JANTFA010214517.1:0-14514 GCA_026413405.1 Phytosciara flavipes
TGTTTGCACATTATTGCCTGGCAAATTTATACAAAGTGTGTATTATGCACACCTTGAATTCAAAATAAATAAATTTTTTTGGTGGACGCATAAGTCTTTGGAATTTTTACAAACAAATCACCGCTGACAAACTCAAACTCATGTGCATGAAATTTCATCGCATTACATTAAGTCGACGACCCGACCGACGATTGTTAGGTTAAAATGGTTGGTTTTTTGCAGACGAAAAAAAGAAGACTTTAAATGAAAGTTAAGTCATATCATCTTCACCTTTCTGGTTGTATTCAATTAAGTTGTTACTTCTGGTAAATGTAAAATTTCTCTTCAAAACTTAAAGAAGAAGAAAATTTGACAAAAGCACTGCAAAACAAAAGATGTTTGGGCCCGTTGCTTAAGACGAAAAAAAAAGAAACTGCAACTTTCGATGAAAACCTCTTCTTCATGAAGCATTAAGCAAAATTAAGATTTTTATTTTATGTTAAACTCAGTGATTGAATCACGATAATCTTGTAACTTAAGCATGCATGCATTGTAATATATGTAAACGATGTTCGACAGAGTATAGTGTGTGTAGTGTTTGTACAGTTCATGCAATGTGATATGGGAAATAAGATAACATTCTCTTCATTCAATGCGAAAATGTGAATGATTTCGAAACAATCGCAAATGTCTTTGCATTCAATTTTTTCGCAGTAATTTCAGGTTCTTTTATTGATGTTGTGAAACGCCGGATTTCTTAATTAGGTAGGTCGGTGTCGTTTACACGCTGAAAGGTTTGATTAATTCGACCTGTAAGGTTTATAATTGCTAGTAAACTGTTCGAATATGTGCTGTAATCCAAATTTGTGTCTTTACTGATGGAGGGCTATCGATAGCTTCATTCAAATTTTTCCAGTTTCTCACATTTCCATTCCAACCCTAGAGAATCTTGTTTTGTCAATTGTTATTTTACCCTAGATCTCTCTATTCTGTCACATCAAGATCATGTTCTAAGGAACTCAAACAGTCGAGTCTCTGCCTGCCTTCCCTATTAACATTTCAATGAGTGAAAGCGGATTTCTCAGGCGTTTATTATGTTCCTTCCTCTGTCGAAAATGCTCTACTCATCCAGCAATTTCCAAATTCGAAAAATTCACTAGTTAGCGCAGCGCTGAAACTTGATAGCGGACAACTGCTATGGAGCGACATTTTCGGGGAAGGAAAGGACATAAAGACAAAATCAATTCCGCTTCCGTCCACTGAAAGACTCTAATAGAGAAGGCGGGCATAGACTCCAAAGTCTGAAATTCTGGGGCATGACCCTAATTTCTGATATTGTAGAATAGACAGCTGAAGTAAAAGATTTCCTGTCGCTGACGTCAGTGTTTAATTGGGAAGAATTTGCTCGAAATTTCGTATTCGGATTAAAGTCGGTTGCCTTGCCGTAATATCGTACTATCTTGAGAACTCGATGTTTACATTTCTGATAACCTCAAAGTGTTCGTAATTGTAATTTTTGTAAAAGGAACAGTCACTCGGAAACCAATTGCATTACCACTAAGGGACAATTGATTTCTACACTTGGACCTCAATTTCAATGTGCGAAAACGATTTTAATTTAAAGATGCTCGCTAGACATCCAGACATTAGACAAATGATATCCAGGATTTCCCTACGATCACCAGTTTATAGACAAATGAGGAAGTACAAGATTTTGCATTAATCGGTCGAGATTATTTGAATAATCCAACGGATTAACAGGTTCCATAATTGTTCTGGTTACTGGTTGTGATATAATCAACATATCCGCCTATATGTTTCAGAGAACAAGATCTAGAAAATCTAGGAAATTTGCAAATAATTTTTATGAAGTAGCCTGTAACCAGATCGTAATACGTACGGCAATTAATTTATCAAAAGACTAACATCGATACGGTTTGATAGTATGTCCGGCATTTGAACAACTGAATCATAATATATCATTAAGATCGATTGGACACTTCTCGGTGGCAATATTCACGTTCCAAAACATTTCAATTTAATGAACAAAGAAACACCCAAACTCTTAACGAGGAAAAAAACTGAGTTTCATTCTTTACATTGATAAACAGCGTGTAGAATGATTGTTTCACATTTACTTAGCTGTATCCACACGAAGCATTTATGAATCAAGGTCTACCGCTTTTTTGTGTGTGTCTTTTACAACAAAATCCGAACCAGACCAATAAATTTTTTTACCTCAACTCAAGTAAACATTTTGTTGGGTTTTTTGAGAAAAAACATTGTATGCAACTCGGTGACATGTGATTTGTTGGGCACAAGATGAGTATTGGCACACTCGACCTACGACCTGGAGTGTCAATCTGCACATGGCTAATTCCATGACCGGTCCCGTGATAAACGAAATTGGGTCTTGAAATAGCTCGGAATTTGTGAGACTTCTTAGAGTATCCTCCATGGAACCTTATCTGTTTTACTAGTGATTCGATTTAGAATGAATCAAACATAGAAAGACTAATCAAAAGACTAATGGATTTCAAGATATTTTAGTTCAAAGTTTGTTAGTCACGGGACATGGTCATGGATTACTACACATCCAGCGTCTGGAAACACATTCATAACTCGGTTGCACAAATTACTATTTTTATGATTCGAGTTTTTTTCTCGAGTTTTTGGCTCCTCACATGAAAACTTACATGTGTAGCTGCTTCGTACGATTGATTTGAGGCATTTTCGCTCGAAGTCCTCGCTTCGTTCGGGCCATAACTCTCGAAAATGCCTAAAATCAATCGTCCAAACTAGGTATACACAAATAACTCTTTCAACATGGCGAATTGAAACAACAGAACAGTTTTCTACCAAGGTAGGTATGGCTACGATATGTAGTGTGCTTGTGATCCTGTAATTTGAAGTAAAAAATTGAAACAGGTGGGATACTAACCCACGACCATCACCTTGCCGGAATGATGCCCTAACACGATGTCTTGTCGACATCGGCTTCGCATCAGATCGAGAAAATATCAGCATACCTACCGTGGTAGAAACAACGTTTTTGCAGTCCGGGCCACACCAACGAATTTTCTACCAAATATTCACATGAAAAGAGACTGCTCTATAATGCATGCCATATGTGATGTAAAGAGACGATTTGAGTAAAATACATTAGTCAATGCTCAGTATGTACGTTCGCTTCACTAATACGTTCATTTTAAATGTCTGCTTCTGTAGCCGAGTGGCTATAGTCGTTGCTTAGTTTAGTTCTTGGTGTTGGGTGCTAGCAGCCTGGTCTCGACAAGATTTCTATTCATAAACAATTGACGGGTAATGCCTCGTTAGGGTGCGAGAAAATTAGTCAGCGTGCGAGAAAGAAAAAAGTTTTTCTCGCACTAGTGCGCGAAAAACTTTTCTCGCACGCTAACGAACGTATCAAAAGTATCAGCGAGCAAATCTTCACTAATATGACATCAAACACATGCATGGGAAGGTGATGATTAAGCCCCGGAATGGCAAAAAAACATTTTCTGGTGAATTATGCACATGAGGAATAACGATAACAATCGCAAATTCAAACTTCCTTGCTAATTTATAAGCATTTGTGAAAGTGAAATGTTTAACAAAGAGAAACATTTTTTTGTTGCTTTGCATATGTATGGTGACTGGTGAGAAAAGAAAAAAAATCCCGTTCCATTTGTGCAGAAAACTGATACCGTAGAATTATTATGTCATACTACGAAAGGTCAAAACACCACACTGAATTGAATTAAAAATGAAATATTGACAGAGTGAACAAAAAAATATAAAACCCGAAACGCAACACGCTTCTCGTTCATATGTTTGGGCGTCATTTCAACAAACAAAAAGATTCATTCCCACGAGGGTATCGTCATCTCTGATCTGGGCATGCATGCAACTCTGTACACTCGGGAAAACCTTCTACAACACACATCATGGTAGAAAGTATACTTTTTCCGTGGAAAAATTTCCGATTCCATAATGATAATGTTTCACTTCATGTGCATGCGCTTAAATGCATATCGCTTGCTGCACTTGCACATTTCATTGTAAAACGAATACAGAGAATCCGACGAAATTTGTTATTCAAACATCCACATTAAGTCGATAAAATATCAGTAAACTGCAATGAAAGTTCATTTCAGCGCCGTATCGCTTTTTCATTATAATGTTTAGCGATGCATAATCCGATGTCAAAAGAAATGAAAGGTAAATAAATCAATTGCTAATATGTGTGCATCGATTGTTTCGAATGGTAATGTTTTAATGGGATTGTCATGGAAATCAACAGGCTAAGCTGCAGAGAAAAATGGTTTTCATTTTCTGCAGATTTACATTCACATGTGACGATGAGCGTAGAAGAATCACTTAAGAGTTAATAAAGACGGAAGGCTAAACTTTGCCACATTCTTCGTTGTAATTTACACGAATGGTGAGACTTCATTCTTTGAACATCACATCTTTTACTTCATTTGATTCGAATATTGCGAACAAATTCAGATGAAATCTTTTACTTCATTTGTTTTAGCGTGAATTTTACTATAAAATAAGGTGACGTGGGCCGAGCCTATTTATTTTCGTTGCCGTTGATGCCGATAACAGATGCTAATAGAAGTGTAAATAATGAAACAAATCTTTGTTTGTTTGCTTAATGGATTTCGAGTACTTCGCAATACAAGCAATTCTTTTGCCTCTTTTGCTCAAAGAAAAGCACTTTTTCGAAAGGGGCAGTGAATTTGGTGCTCGAGCTTACAAAAAATGTTTTTTTAAAAGTTAATTCAAACAATTACATCTGGCGCCCAGCCTCCACATTTGGTGCTCAGCAAGTGTTTGTAGTGCTTCTGTTTTATTGCCCAAGACGTCCAATAGGTATGAAGACTTCAATTGAAAGTGCTAAAAATCAGTATTGCCAACGTTTTGACCTACTTTAAAGTAAGATTTTTCGTTTAATCGGTTTACCGATCAGCCAGAAGCAACAGGTTTTTGTACCATCGAATTGAATAACAAAAACTTCCTTCAACTTAAAAATTTCCATAAGCATTTCCATCAACATATTGATCGTGGAATTTTCTATTCGAAACATCTGAGCCTGCTTTCCTGATTTACTTGTAAGGTCCAGGTTTCGCTGACGTAAGTGGCTACGCTACTAACCAGAGTTTTGTGGAGTCCAAAATACTTGAAAGATTGGACAACCTCAAAGTTGTATTCGATTATGCGTTGGCCGATTCTAGATATTGGCTTCCCTTCTACTTCTGTCATTTTTTTTCGATACAAATTTTTTGTGACATTACGGCCAATAGAGCTAGAAGAGCATAAGCTTATAGCATGACTAATCATCCTCATGATCAGGAACGCTTCACCGAGCTACCTGGCTTCTATATAGAGGGTGTTTAGTTTTGTCCTGGTTTATAGCTAATCCAACTGTCTCAGCGCCTCGTCCATTTCCACCAAATTTTCCTTCGCTTTGAATGTTCCTCTATCCAAAAGGTCGGTATCGTCAACCGAGATTATGACCTACGACCAACAGGAAACTAGAAACATATCCGATCGGAAGTATGTGTAACAATGGCTGTAGGTATTACATAAATCCACATCCGCATCAAAATTCGCCAAGTAATCTTTTCGTAGAAGAACAATGTTCACTCCACATAGCGGCATGATAATTACTACCACGAATCTAAGTATTTCAAAATTTGATTCGATTTTCCGCATTCCGTAATCGATCAGTTCCCATGCACTGTAAGGTGACTGAAAGAAATACGATTATTCGGAATTGGATACGGTTCTCGCATTTACTGTACAATTTAGATAGATATGCTTGAACAGACCGGGGTCTGCCTTAATTCGATTAATTAAATTAATTAAAAACATAGACATAGACATAGACAGAGAAAAATTTCATAATCCAAAATTCGGTCGACAATGTTACCTCTACAGAACTTCGATATTGTTTGGAATAAATTATAAAAACGAACAAGTAAAAACTGGTGCACTTTAGAAGCATTAAAAAAATTGCAAACAAAATTTCGGTTAAGTGTATCTACAAGCCATAAAAATATAGTCGAGTCATACTACCTATAAGCTCTGTATCATATTGGTACATTATAGACAACAATTGAAGTCAAGCGGTCGCACTTTTACTTTCAATTTCATTTTACAACTTATGAATTAATCGCACACTTAACACATATATGTGAGCGGTTATTGATGGTGGAATTACATATATTGTACTGGAGGTGCGGGAAATCAAGACGACGTTCTTTTTCAAAAAAAATTCAAACGTCCGATAGGTTTCTGCTGCAACGAACTTCATGTGGTCAACTATTTACACCAGTTGTTGTTGAATTTGAAGACATGAGTGACAAGCTTTCACCAGAAAATATTTACTTTCATTTTTCCTTGGGCTACTGATCCACTTAGATGTTTTTCAAGAACTTCAGATTGTCTGATTGGTATCGTCAATACCTTTCATATGATGTGTCACGGTGACGGGTATTTTCGACCAGGGAATTATCGCCCAGACTGATTTAAAAAGAATTATTTTGAACTATCGCCGGGGTAGCTATCACTCAGGAATCATCACCCAGGTCCATGGGAATTTTGTTCCGATGAATTATCACCCAGCTTGGTAAAGTTTCTCATATCAGGATCACTTCTCGGCAGATGAGATAATTCTCCGGATGACAATTCACATCGAGCTGGGTGATAATTCCAGAGTGATAGTTCCTCGGGCGATAATTCCAAATATTTTTTTAAATCAATTCATGCGATAATTCCCTGTGCGAAAATACCCGTCATCGTTTTGTTTTGCCTTTCTTCAAAATGATTTTGGGCATATCTCTGGAGGTTTTCTCTTAAAAATGACTTGTAATACACCGAAGGAAGGGTATACGATGAGACCAATCAGACAATCTAAAGTTCTTGAAAAACATCTAAGTGGATCAGTAGCCCATAGTAGCATGAAAGTAAATATTTTCTGGTGAAAGTTTCTCACTTATATCTCCAGATTCAACAGCAACTGTTGTAAATAGTTGACAGCATGAAATTTGCTGCAGACACCTATCGGATGTTTAAATTTATTTGAAGAACAACGTTTTTTATATTTCCCGTACCTCTGTTGAGTAGAAATATAATTGTTAATTAAAGGTCATTATATCTCGATACCGACTTCCATATTGTGCGGTTAGCCTGTTCACAAAAAAAATTTAGAACACAACAAAATTATACAAAATTAAAAATAAAATCGTAACCGGTTCCAAACAGCGAGAAGGAAAAAAAATTATTGTCGACTGTAAAATGGCTATTACTATATACCACATATATCTGGTTATAATGTATACAATTTGGCTCTGTGTATTGGCAATACCGCAGCTTATAGCACTGGGAAGTGTAGAAACAACCATTTTAATACACGAATATTTAAGAGGAATTAAGAGATTTTATTTTAATTAATCATGATAATTTTGACCATGCCCGACATGTGGCTGTGTTGCAGTGTGTTACGTATGAAAATATTCTCGCACGCACACACTTTTATAAATGTTCATTTTGAAATGGTATTTGTAAGCAAGGAAATAAAATGGTGTTGTTATGTAAACAATAATGCAGTTCGATGCAAAGGCTGGTAATAGATTTTCAAAAATATAAACGTTTTATAAGTGTACCTCTACCCTCTCCAGAGCATAGCGTGGTATTTGCGTGTTGAGCTCTTAGACATTGCAACAGATTTATATTGTTATAACAACCGATTTGGCGGCGCTTTTCTCTAATCAAAATGGTCTGAGGCCAATTAATTTTGATTAATTGAACAATTTTTGATGTAAGCGATATGGACTTCAATATATGTCTGCGATGTTGTAATCGAACAGTTGAGTTCGACGAACGAATTGTTGCGATTTTTGTTGTTTGATTCATTCAAATGGACAAATGGTTGGTTGGGAAGACTTTATATATGGAAGAAAAGTAACAAGCCGAACGTCTACGTCATGTGGTTGATTATAGTCAAGCTCATGTTGAATTAAATGAAGTAAAAGATTTCGTTTAAACCTGTTGAACATTGCTTGAATTAAATCAAGAGAAAGTAGATTCTATTACACAATAGAATATACTGAGTAGATTCTAGATGTCGTGAGAGCCCTGATTTTTTTTTCATTATCTTGTTGAGTGACTCAAGCACTGTCCACAACAACTCTCAGTTTTTGAATCCACTTGACGGTTTTTGAAAACTGTCACTATAAGGTCAGCCAAGACCTGTAACAGTTAGCAGCTTACGGTTTACATTGGACTTGAAAGAGGTCCACAAACTAAGACCCACTGCGGAAAAATTATGGTTTTCGGTCACTTAGGCGCGATACAATCGTAACAGAAATTTTAAATGTAACCATTTCCAAAGGGCAATACATCCATGACAATGTGACTGAGCAAGTCTGTTAATGGCGATTCTAGAAGCGATTATTGTCTCGGAAATTTGACGCCTCAGAAAACAACAATCATTTTATTTGGTCGTGGAGAACTGTAAGGAACACGCAACCGGTGTACACAACATCATTTCACGGTAGCAAAGACCTTTCAATTTTGATATTTTTCTTTTGTAAAAGAAGCAAACGCGAAAATGAAAAGTTTGGTTTTCTGAGGCTATTTATTTGGAGTAGAGTGACGTCGCTGCAAAAATGAAGTTTTGAACATTTCTGATTGTGGAACAAAAATTAAAGAAAACTTAAGCTGAACCAGTTAAGAGCAGCCGAGCTTGCCGAGAATCGACAAAAGTTACTTTTCTGAAAATGTAGCAAAGGAGACCACAATCGAAAACTTTCGTAGTGTCATTTGGAAGGATACACTAGCCGCGTTTAGGATCACCATATATCAGGCTTGCTCGGTCACTTCGACATGAAGATATCTCTTCTTAAAATGGTAAAAATTTGACTTTCAGATGCCATTCATTTTTCAGTGCCTAAGTTACCGAGGATCATAATCTTTTCTTGGTAGGTCTGAGTTTTTGTCCCTCCAATGCCAACCGTGAATTTCCACACTTCTAGTGGACCTGGTAAGCTCTAGTATCAGTTCTCAAAAACAGTCAAGTGGATCCAAAAACTGGGTGTTGTATTGAACAGTGGTCGCGTTTTTCAAGGCAACGATAACAACAGAAATTTCCTAAAAATCTCCTTATGGTCAAGAGTGTGAGCGTATAGTTAGCTACTCTAACTTCTTTTCTGGCCACTCACTTTTACAGATTTGAGGGTAGAAGATTTAGAGATAACAACCAAGTTATCGTTTTTGAAGAATGTGTCAATGTTCTCTGATATGGCTCCAGGTTCTGGTGTCAGGCGAGGTGGGTCATAAGATTCAATTGTAAATTAATTAATTGGAAACAAGCCAAACGCTCATAACCTGTCATAACCTCCTTAACCTGTCATAATTATGTTAATCAGGTCTATTACTTCATTTGATCAAGAAGTTTTAAATCTTGTACTTCAAATGTTTATGCTTATCGTGTTGTGCTTATCGATAATACATGTTTATTCTTGCTCGTTCGATGAGTTGTCAAACTGTTGCACCAGCGAAATCGTTATGTGGCAACAATTGAAAGACTAAATTTACGGTTTGCGCGAACGAGCACGTTCCATTCACAAAACGATTAAAAATTAAAATGACAAAATTTATTGCCATAAGAGAATTTAATAAATGAGGTGTGAGGTGTGAAATTCACATAATTAGATGTCAAATAACAAAGAATTAAAAATAGTTTTTCTTCAAGAGTAATACTCGAAAAGTTGTTACGATTTTATTACCGTCGTTGTCGTCGGTCGTGCCGATTATGCAAAATGGTAATAATAATTCCCTGGTCACACACAGTCACAAATAAATTGTTCAATAATTTCCGTTGAATATTCATACCGTTGTTGCAGGCAATTATTATCAGATTGTCTGTCGCCTTAAATTAAATTCCATTTGACAATTTCGATGGTAATCGGTACTCTCATGGTGGACGGTTTTTTTTCTTTCTTTCTTGTTAACAAAGAAATCCGTCCCCATAATATACTTGAGCACTGAGCACCAAATAATCTACGCAAATTTCAAACTCAAAAATGTTAAGCAGGCACACAAACTCATTTTATAATGGATTTTGTTAGATTTTTTTTCTTATTCTTCAGTGCTCGTTAAGTATCGCTTAATGCACCGCGATGTATGGTATGTAAATTTCGACATGATATATAACCGAGCCATGGACGACCTCCAAATGGAATGAACAATATAATTGTTATAAAGGAAAATGTTACGACATTTTCACAGTAAATTATAAGATTTTATAAAAGTAAATATTGGAGCTAGAGAAAAAATTTGTTTTGAAACAGAGGACGCATGTGGGTATTGTCTATTGAAGCTAGAAACATTCGAGCAATTTTGAGATTATTGCTGAGATTTTAAGCTCAGATCTCGGTTTGCAATAGAAAATGCGGCATAATTGTCGGATCCCAACAAAGCAAAATTGCTCGAGTGATTTTCCAACGTTCTTGACAACGTACTCATCTGTTACAAATGACGAAAAGTAAATCAAAATCTGTGGCTGATTTGGTACTAAATAGTAAAATCTATGCTCAGATAACTGAAGAATTGAAATAAATATTTTAACGGAAATATTTGATCCATGGAAGTACTAGACTCGACAAAAAAAGTGATTGGTTTGCATAACGTCTGTGATTGGGTAAAAAGAGTTTTACTAGCCTACAAAACGTGGACTTAAACGATATTTCTTAGTAGTGTTACTGATCGACGCTGTCGGCAATTCGGTATTCTGTCACTTCATTATAACAATACTTTTCCCAACCACTAGATCGAAAGTATTTCTTCGTTGGCGAATTATTTATTTTTTGAATTTTGGAGCTAAAACGACCGACTTGCCGGTAACGCCATCGCTGATATTTGTGTTAGTCACGACAACAATTACTGATACTTCGTTTGTTTGAAGTGCTTCGCTCTGTTCCATACTGGATCAACTACTTCATTTGTTGCTTATTTTGGTCATCGTTGCCGATAACAAATGACTACCTCGTTTCGACTACTACGACTACGACTACTAATACTGGGTTCTGACTGCTGATACTACTACAGTAAATGATTTTGTATCATATTAAAATTTATTGAGCTGATAAAATTTATCGTTCAACCATAGAACGGTAGGACCCTTGACCTCACACGCCAGAATGTATGGTTTAAATTTTGAAATTGAGTAAATGTTTTGTCAGACTCTGTGAATGCCTCCAAAGACTTTCGTTATTTTTGATGAGAAAAACGTACGAAACTCGTTCTTAGGAAATAGCTCTGCTTACCAGAATGCTGGATGTTTTAACTAAAGAAGACATGTCTTTTGTCTGTACGAAAGAAACGCAGATTTTACTATGACTACAGTGGACTCCAGTTATTTTCTATGTTAATGCTCGAAGCTAGGTTGCTATGAACCGAGCGATGAATGTTTTTTGAGGTACTAGATGTGTAGATCGTTACTCGAGGCCGTATTCGACGAAAGATGAAGAAAGTTTCTCATTTTGTCAATAGATTGAGAAAATATATTTTTTCGAGATCCCACTTCGTTCTGACAAGTAGAGACATCGTGTAAGAAACAGCAGGATATCGCCTTGTAGTTCGTATCGCATTGAATATTGTTAGTGCTCTAGATCTAAACCAACTCTTTGCGAGCACTTTAAATTCTTTTACCACTGCGATAAATGATGTGGCGTAATGTGTACATCGTTGAAGCAGTAAACTAAGTTATTATGATTGTTATCCCAAGAAAGACTAAACGGAGGTTGTCTCTGTCGTTAAGGACAGTTCACTTTAAAGAAATATTTCCACAAAATTGTGTAAGACGAAGCCTCAATGGTTTTGAATTCGTTTCTCGATTATCAGACACAAAGTCACATAACATCCGCATACAAATGAACCACAACATTAATTCATTAAATATGCGCTGCATGTCTTTCTTCAAATTGTTTCTTTCTAATGTGATGTGTTCATACAAACAAAATTAATATTTTTCATAAGACGTTCAACCGCATACACATGTTGTATTAGGATGATCGAACTCTTACAATTCATAACTTTTAAAGTCAGCAAGAAGACAAAACAAATTCATGTTGAGGAGTTTCTAAAATTGTAAATTTTTCAACAGAAAGTTTACCTGCTTCTTCAGCGAAGTGAGACCAATAAAATGTTATTGTGTTAAGTGTGTTACCGATACATGATTCGTTCGACATCTGTTACCGATAACGACGACACAGTTGAACGACAACGGAGTAGAAAGTCCTAGACCTGATAGCGTGCTTATTCAGTACTGCTTATTCACTGATGATAAAGGTTAAAAATGTCAAGAATTGTCCAGTCCTACTCTTGTTTCATGAATTGTAAAATGAAGCGATACATTTCAACTGTTTCGATCGGCTGGTTGAGGCAATGCAATTTGAGCATTTGAGTTGTTTTTCGGTTGAGATTGCTTGACAGCTAGTCCATACAATTTAGGGAAGTAATTATCTGTCAAAGCAAATCGTGAATGCAATGAAAGTAATAAACGCGATATCTGACAGACATGCCTTCTGTGACAGAATAATATTATAAAAGTGAGTTCATAATTTTATGCTTTTGACTTTGGAGTTTCAGCAAATCATTTTATAAAAATTTTGCCAATTAATGTAGGTGGGTCCAGCCATAAATGTTCACCGATCGATCAATTTTAGTTTCTAATATTTGTGATTTCGTTCAATCTTAGAATTTCAGCATGAAATTGCTGCTTATTAAAAACGGTTGGTTGATCGAACCGGAATAGTATGTGTAACATACCGTACCTTCGTACCGAACGTTGAAACTATGCTTTGCCTACATCTTGTTCCGTTTCCATTGGTAAATTACATGTCTTGTTGAACAAAAGTGAATTATTTCTTCAGAGAAAATATTTTACATTTTGTGTTATTATAAATGAAAAATTGAAATAAAATATTGCTAGAGCTGGATATGGGTAGTCAAGTTGTAGTATTCATAATATCGATCGATTTCAACAAAAACAAAAAGTTTTTAATATTAAAATGAGAATTTACTGGAGCTTAAATATCGCGCCACACATTGAATCAGACATTTTATTGTATAGGTTGCATGCATATCATGGCAAAACATTTTTCCTCAAAAGTAGACCAAATGGCATACAATTGAGATTGGGTAAAAAAAAGCAGCACAACGAATAAAACACTCAACAGCAAAATTGTTTTGTATACAAACTACACAAACCGTCGACGTAATAAATCAGCTTTAATATTCACAGTCATTCGAGATGAATGAATTGAAAGAAATGAACTGAACTATTAAAGAAACACAGAAAAGAAATATTTTGCAAATAATTTTAAATTGAATTTTTATTTGCTTGCTCAATTCAATATTTTCTGTAGCGAAAACAAAAAGAATTTTCGTAATTTAGCTGCAGCATTGTTAATTGTTGAAATATTTATGTTTACAGTTTGTTCAGAGTAATTTGCGCCAAAATTTGTGTGGTAACGACATCAGTGTGTAGGGCCAAGAATTGCTACATTTTGGTCATTTACGAATCTAGTGGTTTAACATTGTTGAAATGAGTAGGTAAGCTCTAATTTATCATCGTTAGTACACATCTAAAGTAAGAAAACTGAAAGTTTTGAACATTATAAGTAGGTCAGTCTACGATGTTAAGTCTCTTGATCTTATTACAATTCAATTTCAACGAACATAATGTGAAGCAAAAAGTTTTCAGTTTCACTACAGTTGACAACTTGGAAACCAAATATCTTAAATGTATCGACAGAAGATAAATATCAAAGAAAATATCCGAGATCAACATCTCTGGAGACCCTTGACATTTGGCTACAAATTTGCCAGACCCGACAGATTTGTTTGCATATTCATGTTTTAGGAACTGTCGACATTAAATGCCTGGTATGTGTTTTGAAACTCTATGAAAATCGTTTTGTGAATTTGTGAGTTTAATTGTTGTCATAGGCAATGAACGTAGAGACCAGTTATGGTCAATCGTTTGAAATTGTATGGGCTGGAGGACATGCGGATTTTGCAAGGGTTCATCCATTGTCGCATCGAACAAACTCATTTTTGTAAAAAAATTTCATAATAAATTTGAAGAATGAGTTCGTTTCAGGCTACAAAATGCCAAATCCGTATGTCCTCTGGATTGTATGACTTGGCCATACCTTGTCTCCACTTTCATTGGTCATAGGCGCATTGAATTCAAGGCTTATACACTAAGGAGGTTGTGCCATGATTAATTGATACGCCTGCGGCTGAGATAAAAAGTTTATTTTGATCACCACAATCGTATCAAATTATCATTTTATTTTGTAATCGGGTGATTAGGACTAGTACATCACTTATCAGTCGAACTAATGATTTTGAGTGAAATTTATCGATGATAAATGGATGCGGTAAAGGTCATCAACATACACATTTTATCTCAGCTGCAGGCGTATTAACTTATCATTTTTATCTGTCCAAGAA
>JANTFA010214628.1:0-16862 GCA_026413405.1 Phytosciara flavipes
TGGGTCATACAACGCTGCGTCTGCGATCCGAATCTTGCGTTTCTTTTCAAATTTCGAGCGGACTTACGGCGTGAATTGTAGCCTGTGCAACCAGTTGTCTATGGTTTATAATTATAGTCGAACTGCAACTCACCATTTCATTTCAGAATAAAATCGATTAGCTGAACGAATTGTCGGTTAGCCATCGCAATATTGAAACTTTCAATCAGTTCGGATTGTTTTTTCTTTGAGTTCTCACTCGAGTCGAATGAAACGTAATTTAGTTCAACGACACCTCCAGCAATAAAATTTTTTTTCGTAAACATTCCGCACACTAATGTGGCATGTCACACTTTATGGCTTATTTTATCTATTGTTTGCCCATTTTTTGTGGTTATATTGTGTGCTCGTTCGGAGCTTCCAAAAAGCGACACCGCAATTTCAAATTTGATATACGACGGGCAATCGTGTCATAAAAGTTTCATTCAAGATTTTGATTAGCCAAATTTTCCACGGCAAAGTGTACGTTCCTTTTTGAACTGATGACCCTGATCGCTTCAATATCAGTTTTACGTTGAAGGGATGCATTTTTTCCGTGAGGAAAGTAATTTGTTCATCTCCATCTCACGAGAGATTCTGTCAGATAACGAAATGCAAGGGTGTTGACGGCAGTCGAAGAGGCTGGTAATATTTAATAATAGATGCAGCCGGTAATAGCCAAGGCTTTATACTGTGGAGGTACCGCCATCCACCTTTTTTTTTCAGAAAAACGGTAGCGAACCACATCTGATGATTTTACACATAAAAACATTCACTTCATCATCAAGTGAACGATAATCTTCAGAGAAAAGCCGTACACGTTACTTAAATGGAGAGGTCACCATTCTGCCACCGTTTACTTAGACCAAGCCTCCATTCTATCGTGTAAAAGACACGTGTTCAGTAAAAGGAGACAAGACGGAATGATTCTTTTAAGTGCGTGGCGACCTTAAGTGGTTATTCAGCCCATTATATTTGACTAGCGAAACCTCGTTACAGTAATACAGCCTTGGTAATAGCAGCACTGATGGAAAGACAACATCAAGAACAGTTGGCTGTATAGCCGCCGACTACAATAAGTTGTACCATTTTTTATGCAGTTGATGCGTAAAAATATTTTTATCTGGTGGACCTTGAAATGAAACATTTAGAAAAGAGCACCGGGCCACCGGCATCGAATTATATAAAAAGTGATACAAGAAGATTGCGTGTGAATTTTGAATTTTTAATTCTGGCTGAATTTCAAATCTTTTTTCTGTAACGCTTTGTGACACTTTTCACCTGTCCTCAATACATAAACTAAAAATGTGTTAGCAAAACAAATTAGCAAGAAAGATAAAGAAAAAAACCAATTTAAATTTATCGTAAGTGTGATTTTCGTACAGTGTTTCAGTTCGATACTGAAGTAAAAATTCGCCGTCCATTTGATTTTTATTTTTAAATGTAATGCTAGTTGAAACAAAATATAATCCAAATGATTACGTTCACAAAACCACTCCATAGTTAAACAGGAAAATTCAAAATTATTTGACACTTTATTTGCTCAAAATTTTCCGTTCAACTATTCAAATTCCTAATTTTAAAATGTAAAAGAAAGAAGAAGAAGAAAAAAAACGAAAGAAAACTCATTCTTTACACCAATGATTTATAGGGGGGCCAGTAAAAAAACCCAGCAAATAAATCTGCTGCAATCACTTTACGACTGTAGAGTCAAACAACAAATGGTAAAGCGATTAAATAGACACAAGGAAAACGCTGTGCCGCTCTACTTTAATAGTCATACACACCAAATGTGGCATATCTGTTTTGGTGCTTTGAATAAATAATTACAACAAGCAAATCAAATTGAAGCTGATATTTACTCAAGCCTTACGCATCATCATTAAAGTTTGATAAGAACAAGAACCAGACACATCCGAGATTGTTAAATAAATGCAAATTTATATGCGTGCATAGCATAACCAATCGAATCGCGATTGCACGTTTGTTCAGCAATTTCTTTTTTTGAAATTATTCCAAGTTGAACATAAGCCATAGCTTAAGTCTAATCTTCGATGGTAAGCTTCTTCTGAATCAATAAAATTTTTGGCAAATTAAAAAGAAAATGATCGAAAAAAAACGCGTTGCTGAACAGAGAGAACATTTCAGAGCAATCCTAATCCCGTCGCGTCGTCGTCGATTTGTTCTTGATAATATAAAGCAAATATTCACACCACTATTTTATCGAATTGTTTGATTTATCGAGGCTGATACATACGCATGCACGTCCCATTGAAATTAAATATGCTCTCAAGTTGAAACATCGAATTCACATCAAAAGCACGCTTAACAATTTGAATTTTGATTCAACTATTATCAGTGGATGAACAGATGAATTGAAAAATAAAGTTTCTACGCACTCAAACATGAAAATATCGCAAACAGTCCGAATATAACGCTGAGATGATGAAGGACATTAAAACTTGAAGTGGCGTCAACGGCGTCAATTTAATTTTCATTATGCGAAAGTAGTAGAAGAGATTTGAGTGACGCCGAGCTGCCACCATAAATGATTTTCATCTCACCTCGACTCATCTTACTCGAACGGAAAACTTTGCACCTAGGACTTCAAGGAATTCATGTGCATTTTAAAGGACCGAATTATTCGACTGCGCTTTTATCAATAATTTCTAGTTCGTCACATCCATTTACGATTCTCACTTCAATTTGTAATGTCCATCCGCCGTCAATAAACGTCAGAATAACAAGTGAAAAACGTTGATTGACAAGTGATTTTCAACGCCCAACAGCGTAAGTCAGTTGCTAAACGTGATTAATTAATGGATTATTAGGTGAATTCCCGTTAACGCTGTTAAGTTTATCAGCTGTCGGTTGAATTTAACCGGACAAAAAACTATCCTCGATGCAACTATAAACTTAACCAGTTGAATTTAACTGACAGCTGGTAAACTTAACAGCGCTGACAGGAATCCACCTATTATCAGTTATGTTGGTTAATCCCGGTTAATCAAAGTAATTGACCCCTCGGTCAATGCACACCAGAAGAAAATGTACTGACGTGTATAACATTTTGTCTTTGCATAATGTCTAAACTGGAATTTTGCGCATACGATGTGTTGTCAAAGTCTATTTTCAAAATTCTCGAAATAATTGGAAATTATCTAAATTGAGAATTTACGTTCTTGAAATTCGTGAAAATTTCTAAAATTCTTGAAAATTTTAGAATATTTTGGAAATTTATCGAAATAAATTTTTGGAAATTCATGAAATAAGTGAAAATTCTTGAGAAGTTTCTCGAAAATAGTTGCTGACTATCAAACTCGGCTTAGGCTCGGGATGCCAATTTTCACGGTTTTTGCAAACGGTGTGACATTAGCTGCACCCACATAAAGAGAATGACATTGGTCGGAAAATATCTTTCTCCGGCTGTAGCCTAATTAGAAACAAAAAGTTCTTCAGTGTTTCAACTTGATAGACTATTCAATATTTTAATTCGGTAAATATGTGTCACAGCCTTTAGGAATAATATTCATTCCACTGGGCCTAACACGGTACATTTTTTCTAATTTAGAACGCAAAGAACAGCGAACTTTTGCTTTGGAAACAAAAAAGATTTTTAAATTTAAAAAGAAAAACTAACGAAAGAACTAAGAAGATGGAAAAGCGCGAGTATAACCAAAAAGAAAAAAATTTTAATAATTAGAAAGAGAATAACAAATCATTAAGACAAAATGCTTCCGGTAAAGATAGCTAAGGATTATACTCATAAATAGGAAAAACGGATGTGGTTATCTTAGCGACGACGTATGAATAGAATTTATACATTTTTCGGCATAAAAATATTATAGAAAGTAAAATAAAGTAAAAAAAAAGAAGAAAAATCTGAATTGTGCTTCCTAGATTTTTATGAACATAACTCATTTTCGTCACACTCACACTAAAACTATTCACCCGGTTTGGATTGGATTTGAGTTTAAAAAGAAATCATCTAATTTGAGTGTGTTCTTTCCAATTTAATATTTTTTAGCTAAATATTAAAAACAAAATAAATGAAAAGTCGGTATTATGATTAGAACCTTAAAAAAAACACAAGATAAAAAACATTTTACGAGCATTTATTATTAATTAATTAAAATGACAAAAAGTATTTAATCTCCATTTCCACGCAAATCACTTTAACGTATTAAAATAAAATAATAAAAATGAATAAAGAAAACCCAATTAATTATACAAACAATTTAATAATAAAAAATTTACATTTTTAAGAAAATTTATAGAAATTTGATGAACAAAAAAAATGAAGAAGAAGAAGAAGCAGAAGCAGAAGAAATTAAGTGAAAGACGACTACCTAAATGTAAAAATTAAGAATAAATGTCACGTAAGTAAAACCAAAAAAATTCAAAATTGCTTTTATATTCAAAACTAATAGCTGAGTGCAATAATTTCATATAAACAAAAAAAGAAAGAGAAAATATGAATTCAATTAAAAAACAAAACAAAAAAATTATTTAATTAGTGTTGTTATATATAAAAAATAGAAAAAGGCAAAACAAACAAACCAAAACAAAACAACAAAAAAAACTGAAAATAGAAAAGACAAATAACAAAAAGAAAAAAGAAATAATTTTTTCGTTTTCCATTCAAACTAAACAAATTTGAACAAAAAAAATGTTTCGTACGCTAGACTATATGGTTAGAAAGATCCGTTTTTCATCCACCCACGTTTTCATTTCACTTCAACGTAAAAAAAAGAGTTTTCTTTTTCTTTTTTGTCTAACTAAAATATAGTTTTAGGAAAAATTGTAGCATGTAGTTTGAAAGTATGTTGTTTTGGATATTTACGAATATGGACAGTTTTTTTTTTGTTGTATAACTATGAAAACCAATAAAAATACAGTGTAAACGATAGACTTTGTTGCGGTTTTTCATTTCTCACAAGGAGCGGACAAGTGGGTTTCCCACTAGATATGTGCGCCGTCGAGCCACGCTGGTCGCGCCAGCTGAAATCTGCCGCAGAAGCCGATAGCGGATCGTCGGCTGGAATATTACCTGGAATTTTCCGTACTTGGAACTTGAATTCAAACTCGTGGTAGCTAGAGCATGTTGGATAACGCTTGAGAAATATTTCGAGAACAAGTTGCACACAGAGTAAAATTCCAACGTTTTATCATTCAATCATCATTCTACAGTGCAGTCGAAGAAAGATAAGTTATTTGAGAAATATATCTTTCGAAAAATCACCTTTTTCCCTCATTTTGCATGTTATTCACGCCGTAAGTCCGCTCGAAATTTAAAAAGAAACGCATGATTCGGATCGCAGACGCAGCGTTGTGTGACCCATGTTCGCGATTTTCTCATATTAGAGTGCGTTGACATTTACTTTTCAATTCATTCGTTCATTCATCGATTCACTCGAAATTAAAATTTTGAAGCGGACTTACGGCGTGAATTTCGAATGGCAATTGAGAGAACTGGAGAAACGATGATGCAGTCGTTATCGAAAAATATATTTCTCAAACCTCGTCATTGACATTGTACTTCGAGTTCAACTGAATGAGACCAGTTCAGCAAAATTACCTACAACGTCACGGGCATAAAACAGCTACCGTCAGGCTTTGTAATCTAAGTGATAGAGTCGGTCGGCTAAGTCGTAGTCATCGACCAACAGAAAGGTATCATTTGGCTCAGTCACGTTAACTATTTCATTGATCTTAGCAAAGTCCATCTCAGAAAAGAAAGAGCTCCAGCAATTGATATTCAATTGGTATTCCTCATTTCCAATTGATTTTAACTCATAACGGCAATTAGACATCCTCTACCGTCACGTTCACCCTTTAAATTTTGTTTGCCAAGTCAAAAATTGATTCGTCAGAGTTTTAGCTATTTAGCCGCCGTCGCCGAGTCATTTTTTGACGTAGCTGGCCGCCGATCATCATCGGCTGAGACCGGCACACATGTATCCTCCCCACTTTTTATTAATCTTCCACTGCTACACACTGCTTCGTTTTACCGAAAACGTGCGCACATTCCGCCAAAATGCCAATTTTTAAACTAACGGCCGAAATAATTTCGGATTTATCGTGTCAGTTGTGACTATCTTCACAACGAAAATGTTAAAGATGTTTGTTTACCTGAGTGTATGTTTTTCTATGACTGAATTAGCGCACAAGACGTATTGCTGACACTTACGAACATTTAAACACTCAATTGCAACATCAACGAATATGTAGTAACCCATGACTGTGTTCTGTGAATAACAAACTTTGATTCACATGGCTATATTCATAGGAGGTCTTACCAAACAGGCAACGAATCAATTTTATTTCATCACTCTTTGACATTGGCTTCCACTTCGTCCCTAGATGAATTATCTTGAGATTGAGTTAAATCCAGGAGAGAACGACATCCGATGAATACATGTAAAATCTATAGTTCCTGGAGCTGGGAAGACGATAAAACATCAGGAAACGATCTTGTTCATTTCACTATTAGTCATCCACACAAAAATAGGTTTTTGCATTGAAACGCAAAAATGAAAACATGTTAGTGCTGCCACGATGATGAATGATCTTAATGATGAATTTTCCATTAATTCGATGTAGAAGATAATCCGCAGCATTCCGGGTTGTTTTGTTCATTTCTTAAATTTCTGTAGTAAATGTTAATTGTGCTCCTTTTTCTTTTCGGCAAAATCAAATGAATAATTCTGGAAAATCTTGGTTCTAGAAGCCTTAGGCCTGGCTTATATCTCGACTTCCAAGAAAACAGTTTAAAGCCCGGGCAGAATGCGAAAGGCACTGACTTTAGCATTCGTTGAAATCGATGACGATTTGAGAAATTGAAGGATTTTCCAGTATCTTTGTGTATCTTCGCTATAGCGACGCCATTTTATTTTTATTTATTTATTTTATTTTAAATGTTCTTCCATGGAATTTCGGCATTGAATGACACTATCCAGAACATGTATTAGATCTCAAGAAAGTTTTTTTTTCTTTTTTTTTCATAAAAAGCAGCTTCTCCGCTAAGTTTGGATTTATTGATTGGGTGACTCCCATAATGACATCCGCAATTCAGCGCTACCAGACAAAGTCATAACTACTATGCATTCTTGGTGAGTAGTCTATGTTCTGCCGCATGTTTACTATTGATTTTGCTCAGAGTATCGTTTACTTCAATGTTTTATTTACCAAATGATTTTTTTACAAGAGAAAGTGATAACCATAGCAGATGACTTTCCTTCCACGAACATTACTTTATTGAGCTGTATAGTGCAGTCAAAGTATTGCGCTTGAAAAACACAGAATAATGTTAGTAGCAATGAATTGGTTCTGCATAGCTGCAGTGGGTATAAAAGAAGCAATGAATACAAATGAAGGTGTTGTACGCTGAGTGAATGTTGTAAATTTTACAAAGCATTTTTTCTCTCTTCATTCAACTGTTAAAATCGAACTTTTTGCACTTTGCACTTTTTCAGTATGCGAAAATTTATATGGCAACAACAACAACACCAAATGTTACTGGGGTTCCCAGACGCAATATCAACTCTCTGATTCAAATAGTTGTCATTCTTAAAAACGAACGTTTTAAAAACGGCAAAGAAATTTTCTGCTTTTGCAATTGTTTGGACGATTTTCTCAGAGACTTGATTCTGTGGCAAAAAAAAGTGTGCTCGTGCTCATCACTCCTGTTATAAACAAATTAGGCTCTGTCCCATTTGGATTCGAGTAGAATACTCAAAGCGATAAAACTGTTTTGCTTGATTCACTCGCAAGTATAAATAAGTCTAAATGTTTTCAAACGGGTCTGAACGGTATGGTTTCATGTCAACTGCTGAGCATCCCAGTGGGCGGCAAATGAGATTTAGTCCACAGAATTTCCTCACTCCTAGGCTAAGGCAGCAGAGCCGATTAAAAGGTGAGCCTGAAAAGTGAGAAATAAAGGGCTGGAAAGTGAGAAGTAGAATGTTTTATTTCACCTCCTTATGCTGAAATCATACGATACATCGAAAACATGTTTCGATCTTTATCTTTGTAATGGTTTCGTTAAAAATTCTGGTCGGAACAATTTTCGACGCAGCATTAATGTCATGTACTTGGGGCACTGAAATCCGGGCCTGGAATTCAGTGTTTCAATCCGTAGGAGTAGAATCGTAAACCTGAGTCACATTCTTCAAATCAATTTTTGACCGCAAAGCCATGATGGCGCATTTTTGGCTAAACGAAGAGAAATGCAGATTTTGTGTTCCATCAAATTTTTCTTTCTTTGACCAAAAAATGGTCAAAATGGATTAATGATGTGTCCTAGCCAAATACGCTTCTAAAATGGGGGATAGGACACACTATCGACTCAAGAAAGTGAACACTTGTCGAGTTATTAGTGATTTTAATCGGATGGCAGCACTGGAAAAGAGTGACGTCATTTAAGTACGACGTCTAAGATGTCACTCAGGTTTCCTGAGTAAAGTGCGGAAATATTGATTGAAATTGATCTCAGTAATTGAAGCAACGCAAATTGGGCATTTGCCCGTTATAGAAGCAGTTCCAATATATTAGAATATTAGAGATGAGCGGGTTGCCTGACTTGGCTCTGAAAGAGATGAGTATCAAAAACGAAACATTTTTCTTTTATCACAAAATCATTTATTTATTCCTTTTCGTTTTCGCGTAACCAAACAGAGGCTTTACAATCATATTATAGCTTTGCATACAATTAAATAAGCGCATTCCGATTGCGTTTCTGATCCTAAGTCCCATTGAAATGTAATGGAATGGTGAAACGCAGAACAAAAATTTTTCATTGTAATCGGGCTACACTTTCGTTTCGATTTGTACGCTGTTTAAATATTGCGGTCACTATATCTCGTTAAAGCCTAAGTATAATACTGCCTTCATATACCTAAAAAAAGTCATCTCGCTTGAGTTGTGAAAAGCATAAAGAAACAACAAAAAAAGATGATAAAAAAATGGAAGTGCTTTTCGAAGTCTCTCGAATTTTCTTTTTTGCTTTTGTTGCTTCATTTAATATAATTCTAAGAAAAACAAAACATAATTTGCATCGTATCGTTTGCATCTATAGTTCATCACTGTATTATATAAGGCCATAATTTCGGTATATTCTTCTATCTCTATGTCGCACTCACTCTCTCCCTCCCTTTCATTCCGTTTTATAAAAAAATATATGGAAATGTTGAAATCTCTACAGTAAGTCACACTCCTACAAACCCGCCGCCGCCCCTCCCACTTCACTCACACACACAGCAAATTCAAATTAAAAAAAAGACTTTCCTATAATCTCTTTGCATCGGTCACGTCGATTGTTAGATCCTGTAACGAGCTTCGAATCGGTAGCAACGATTTGCGTTCAGGATCTTTATTTTTACGCAATTTCGGTCGACTTTCTTTGCTGTTATATCGATTTATAACGCCGTCATCATCGTCCATCATGCGTAGGATTAGCGTTTGGTCGGACGAGTCGATCGGTGCAATCGAAATGTCACGCACAGCTCTGAATTTACCGCAATTGTTCAAGTGCTCGTTCTCCAGTCGGAAGAAATTCCACACAAATCGTCTGTCGGTGGTCAATTAATTGAAATTTCGGTTTGGATCCAATGAAATCCAGACGCTTACCTGAATACTTCCAGTGGTGCTACGATAGATGTCATTACGTCACCACTAACATATTTGAATTCGGTTAGGAAGAACGCTAGCGCCCAAATGAATCGTAGAAGGAAATCTTCGATTATAGCGAAGTAATAGAAAAACTGTTGAACGAATGAGAACGACATGATCAATTCCAGTTTGGCCGTACGATGGTAAGCCAAAGCGTTTCCCAAAACATAAAATTACGAGAATATCGAAGGCATCGATACAACGGACACCCATTTCTCCATCCCACAATTGGTCACACTTGACGAAAGCCCTTCGTTTGAATGAACCTTCGTAGACCATTGTAGATCGACTCGCATATGTTTTGTGAAACACGGCGTACAACCACACAATAGACTCACCGTTGACGAGTAAACGATTTCTTCTCGCAAGAATTTATTTTCATTGGCATTTTTGTCGAATAAGCCCCAATCCATTTTAATGTCCCATGTGTACGCGTAACAGGACGATATCACTGAACTCAATATCCACAGTATGGTGAACGGGTTGTCAAACGTGTTCGTGTAGTCAGCTAAAATGTTTCAAAATCCAAAGTAATCCAAGAACGAATTGGCGTAAAGTGGCATGTGCGCAACTTACCCTTGTAAACGTTGCGCAGCGTGGCAAATATGACGACCAAAAATGTTGTCGAATATTTGCCGGCATTCACTAAATGAGGAAACATTTCCTTGGAATCGCGATAACGTCGTAGACATTGTGCAAAGCGAAACCACGCCGGAAGACAATTTACAATCGGTCGAATTATGAAATCCTTTTCCATGCATTGGCTGGGATCTTAAAAGAGGAAAACCAAAAAAATTTTGGAATTTAAGCAACGTCAGCCACCATCAAAAACCAGTCTTACCTTGCGCATTCAACCAATCACCATTTGTGATGTAGAAACAAGTCAAAAATTGAAAATCTAGCAATGCCGTAGCAAGTGAGTTTAATTGATCGGCAAGCCAGAAATCAGCGAATCCGACATGAAAAAATGGTGCGGCGATCATACGGCCCTATGTGATAGAGACAATGCGAAAAGTCAAAATTGAGGGAAAAACTCATAGATCGAGAGCCACGCGCGTCTTCGACCCTCATAGAAAGACCAGCTTGAAACCAATGCCGAGCTGTTCCATTCAACAACTTTCGTATTTGAGCCCTAGCGAGCGAAGGTAACTCTAGATTTGGAATTTTGTACGATGTTCGACGGTTGAGGTAGACATAAGAGTCGTACAACAAATGTTTCTCATGCTGGCTAGTGGCATAGGTCTCAAGTTGGTCCTATATGGAAGTCGAAACATCACATGCGCTCTCGGTCTACCGAATGAACGTGCAGACAAAATTTGCTCCACCCTCTCACAACAACACTCACACTTATTCGTAGCAACCAAAATCGTGCATCGTGTCGAAACACCTTAAATGGATTCAATAAAAATATGAACATCAACACTGTCAATGCCAGCGGATTAACATACGGTGGTATACTCAGACTGCTACTAAATAAAAAACTTAATAAACTAAGAGTCCAAATCACACCGAATATTGCCGACAATTCCATCAAATGTTGTTCGGACAAATGATTTCGCGGGTCCAATTCAAATATCAGCACATGATTCACGCCCGACGACCGCCAACCGTACACATTGATGCCGATCAAAAATATAAATTCGATTATCAGTAATGGTCCGCGGTACAGACGAAATGCAACTTTTAGATTTTCCGCAGAAATTTCGTGAAATATGGCTGCAATGAATACGGAAACATGAATGCGTTACAAATTGGCCATATTTATAAAATCATAATTGCTAGCCCTAGTTAGCAATACGGACTCACCAGCTAAGACAACGGCAATGAATAGAACAATAAAACTTCCCGAGAACAGTCCCACTTTGAATGTAGTCCATGGACTTTGCTGTTCGCCCAATGGCGGTACGCGTAAACGTTTCATTGCTCGTTGCCTGTCGCCACCTTCCAATTCAGTCGTAACGGCCGATTCCGTTTCATTGATAATGCGATCAATGTCTTTGTTGATGAAAAAATGAGATGTTTCAACGTGTTCCTTCCGCCACTTGGCACCATATTCCACGCGCAGCAGTTTGTCGTGTTTTTTCAGTATTTTCCTGAACCCGGTGTGATTCAAATTTTGATAGTTTTGCAGTAGGATCAAACTCAGATAGAATTCGCTAAATGCCAATTTCAGCTCTTGTGCTTTACGTGTCGGTATGCCAGCTTTTTGAACCGACTTTTTGGTCGATTTTTGTGACGCCTCAATGGCTTCCTTCAGTTCCGTGGATAGGGCCGCATATTTACGAGTCGCTTCGGCCATTTTTTCCGAATAGAATGTGTTGATCTTTTTCAGCTCTAGTTCGCAATAATGGAAAAAACTTTCGTCAAAGTTTGCAAAGTGTCGCTTCAGCACCTCTTCTTCCACACTGTCGACGGACGGGGCTTCTTCGACGGCCACATACAGCATGGCCTTCATTTCCTGATTAATGCAAAGATGAATAAAATTCCGAGGCATGTAACACGACGGCATGAAATATAACGTACCTCGTAGTTGATGTACTGCTTCCTCCATTCTGGGGTTATATGTGCGGATAAATGTTCGGCGAACTTCATTTTGGTGATCTACAACTGAAAAACAAACGAAAAATTAGAACGATTTGTAGAAAAGAAACTGAAATAAAAGTCGTCGTCCGTTGCCTCGTCCCAGCTCAAAAAGGAACGACCTCCATGGACGTTTATTATGTATCAAAAAATTAGCGCACTTTTGGCAAAATAGCGAAGTTAACTTAGTTGTAGTACTAAAAACAAATGTAACTTTAGCCGGTGAAATAGCTATCAAAAATCTGTTCATGCAACAGTAGAAGCAACACCTAATACATTTTAGTTCTAAGCACTTCCCAATTTGTAAAGAGCCTACTAAAAACTTGAGGTTCCTTCCTAAGATATCTTAGGAAGGAACCTCAAGTTTTTATCAAAGATGCAGTCTCGAAACAAAGATGTGCTAAGGTCAAAACACACAGCAATAGTTGTCAACTTGACAACAGTCTGTTCCTTTGATTTATAGACGAAAGGAAATGAAAGCCTGGGTGACAACCAAGGCCACTTCAACCAAGTTGGAGTTGGAAAATACAATGAGGACTCGTACGAATAGTATACAACAGATGGCTAAGTGTCTATAGAAGACATTCACCATAAAACTGTTCGCAACACTGCATCTTTCTATCATTTCATTTAACCTCATCTCTTGTTAAAATTGTTCCCAGCAATTCCGAAATTCCCGTACGATATCTAATTTGAAAATTGAGCTCTGAAAGAATTCATCGAAATCAAGTGTTTACTTGAGACATAGTCAAAAAAAAACAGTTAAACCCAAAATGACGGCTGACAGCCATATTGTTGGGTCACTGTAAACGGTAAATAATTTTCAAACAAATAAAGTTTATGAAAATTGAATGAATTTTACTAGATTTATCCAAATTGGATTCGATTTGCTCCAATTATTGTGATGACACACAGGCACACGGATAGAATTCAAATTCGGTGTGCCTCTAAAATGCCCAGATATTGTTCATAAAAGTAATTAATTTTACGTACGTTCAATACGTGAGGTGAGGTGGTCTGTACTACATGTTTGGCCACATTTTGCTCTCTTCTGTTAAATGTTTGTATTTCTCGGAATAAATTTGGTCTAACGGACTTGCACTGTGGGTATACGATCTGTGAGTGTTTTATTTAGTCGGTCGTCAAATCGCATCATTAAAAAAATCGCTATCCGCAGAGTTGCCAGTTCGAAATTTTGTTGTCCGAAAACTTGGAATGCGATTAAATGCAAAAATAAACATGATTTATGGATTGCCTCCGGTGTAAAAACAGCGAACTAATTATTCGCACATACTATAAATACAACAGCATCGATAGCATTGTTATTTTGTGGCTAAATGGTAAGCGAAACTTCACCAGAAACTTTTAATATATTCTCGAATATTTTAATTCAAACAGTGAGCTTGTAGTCGATATATAACATTTTCACTCCAAATTGTCTGGATTGGTTTCGTCAATGATTTGTATTAGACAAAATAAAATCGCCAAATCAAATGTTTGTTTTGAGTTCAGGCAAATTTTTTGGTTAAGAGGCATGACCACTGAGCTGAAATTGTAGCCTACATCGAGGCTTTTCATATTTTATTTTTGAAAATTGTGGCCTTCACCAACGCTGAGAATAATGAGCAGATTCTGAACATTTCGGTAATCTGCTCACTTTTAAGCGGCTGACACAAATAAATCTTTCTTTTACTACTGAAAGCTAAGACATTTTTACGGAAAGTATTCGTTCAATGTAGGCTACAATTTCAGCTCACTGGTCATGCCTCTTAAATATTCACAAAACCCACGCCCTGCGAACACACCTGTGCCGAGACAAAAGTTAGTTGGCAGGCGGTGGAATGATTCGCGTGATTTAATTTTTTTGCATAGAAATCATCGAAGGGCTTTCCCAGATAATTTTACGCGAGAAATTGCATTTATGTGACTAATAGTAGATTACCACTTTGATCATAATAGTTAGCTGCAGTGAACTAATTCGATTTTTGTGTTGCTGAAGTAGAAGATTATAATTTGATATTCTGTATACAGATGAGTAGGAGTAACCTAAGGCTTCAGCCAGAGAAACTTTTACTCTTCGTGATACGAAATATGAAATTATTTGCCGTGTGTAGTACGCTATTTTACCTTACGAACGAGGTAGAGGGCTCTCACTCGTGAGGAAATTGCCGCATTACCTCCCTAAGTAAAATAAAAGTAATTTCAAGCTAACCATGAGCAATGGCCAAAGATTGAATTTTTAATTGACATAACATAAATACCAGTCCAGCCGTGAATTGAGTTTCAATATTTTTAATTAAAATCAACAACAATTTTTCGATTGAAAATTCTGACATATCTCTAAAATTGTATGATTTATACGTCGCGTCGAGGTGTTTTATACGAGCGAAGTAGAATGCCATTTATAATGAAGCACATCAATTTTTATATATTTTCATACAATAAAGCCATTCAACAGCCAACCACACTTATTAACGTATGCATGGAATACACGAGACATTTTTTGTGTAAATTTCAGTGTACAAAAATTCGATAACGCAAATCATTTTGGGATCACGTTTGTCTAATAAAATAATTAAAATTCAAATTAAATTACAATGTTTATCACAATGTTTATGGCTGTTCGAATACATCTATATCTATTGTCGCGGCTAATGTACTACATTATAATGTACATCATTACACACTTTGTGGTGCTGCTTTATGCACACACAGGTTTACATTGATTCAATTAGTGTTTGGCCGTGTAGTTATTTTAATAAAAAATGCAATTTAATGTTCAACGAATTTAGGATTGTAAAACAAATTGTTTTGTGACATGTGACTCTGCAGTGGACGTTTCACTTTGCACAACTTTTCATTTCATCCCAGAAGCAATAGTTATTTGCATGCTTCGAATCCGAAAGTGAGGGTAATTTTTCCTCGAATTTTCAGCCCATTGCATGAAAACTTACGAGTGTACCTGCTTTGGACGATTGAGTTGAGTCATTTTTTTTATTTAAGCCGACGGTTTAACCCTACTGGCTGATAATAATTTTCACTTGTAGCTCTTACTTCGCTCGGGCAGTAGCTCGTGAATATGCAAAAAATCCATCGTTCAAAGCAGATGTATCAAACGATTTTCACTACTGCTAAAACCTGACGATAAAGCAATCATTCTTCATTTTCACCATTTTTTCGGACTTTGCTTCAAATTGATAGTCAACTATCAGCTTGACAGTTAAACTACCTGTTGAGCGTTACAATTACTCTATCTACTGTTTCGATGTAGTAGTCCGTCTAAACAAGAACAGCATGGTAACCCTAATTAAGTCTCTAGAGCATACAAATAACGTCCTTACTCCGCGAGTAGAAGGTGGATCGTTATTTTTACTAATTTCGCTAATTTTCCGAGATCCCTTCATTTCATACCGAATTGATTCTACAGTGCTCGTTGGTGGCTCTCAACAATATCTTGGCCATCAGGTAGCCTTGTGATACCATAGTAATTCGTAGTTTGTTTTTGTTCTAGTAGGTGAAGTTCTTTCAATCACACGACTCTCGGTTTCAGGCTTTTTTCAAGGTAGTTTTTCCTCCACGTCAAACTGGTTCTAACACTTCGTGTGATTCTAAGATCACAAAAGTTTCACATTCCAAGTTCTTTGAATGTTTTCAAATCCGATGTAAGCAACCATGATACCGAAGTACTGAATATTTCAAGAATTACATATAAAATTAGCGCGATTAGTAGTGCTAACGATTTCCTGTTCAAATTGTTGAATTTAGAAAAAAAATCTCTCTTTAAGCTGAAATTCGATCGAAAAGCTTTTTCGGCAGCAATCGAACATGCATGATAGTTGCTGAATATGTTGTCGAGTGATTTCTTTAGATTGTTGTTAATTCAATTCAGTTTTTAAACGCAACAAACGTCGTTTGTGACTCTTTCAACTTTACATCACTCGTGACAAAATGTACTGCGATTGTTACCATCGCCTTAAATTCATTTTATTTCCATCGAACCAAATAGATCAACGATAAGATAGGGGCCATTCACAAATTACGCACGCTCTATACATAGGGGTGAGAGGGGGTCTGACAAAAGAGTACGCTTCATACATTTTTGAAATTTCCTCCATACATTTTGGCGACGATGGGAGGAGGGGGGTCTGAAATTCATGATTTAAGGCGTACGTAATTTGTGAATAGCCCCATAAAGAATAGCACTGCTACTAGCATGATCACTCGTACATAAAACGTCCAAAGCCTCCAAACTTTTATTTTTTCATGCGTTTGTGTGAGTAAGATTGCATGTGTGATGTGTTCCCAAACAAGGCAAACACAACTCTTGTTTGTACGAAAGAAGTGCATACGCCTCAAAATATTTCGTATGTTCATTCGGGAAGCAGTAATATGGATGAAACCATTTCGATTTATATTGAGAATAGAAAGCTAAAAACAGAAAGCTGGTACCTCGAAGGTCCCTACGGTAATCTAACTAGGGATTGCAATACCGGTATTAAAACCGGTATTAATACCGGGAATTCCAATATCGAATACCGGTATTGACCGAAAAAATACCGGTATTAATACCGAAAAATTAAACGTAGGCTTTAGTG
>JANTFA010214739.1:0-16862 GCA_026413405.1 Phytosciara flavipes
TTCCAAATTGAAGGCTTCATGAAGACTCAACATTTTCTTAAATTTGCTAGAACACGAGTGCATTACTTAAAAAATTCGCCTGCAGCGCTTTACTCATACTTATAGGAATGTATCGCAACTTCACCCCTCGCCTTGGAAAGCTTCAGTTTTTGAATATTGAAGAAGCACTAAAAAATCGTTACCGAAAAAGGCCAATAACGACAAATATTAGGGCCCTACTGAAATCATTTCCAACCCACTCGAAAATGCTTATAAAAAGCTCTGCTCCGCTCCATACGTGAACACTTTACTTGCTCCTGACCATTACTTTTGAGTTTTCCGAACGCTGTTCAAGACGTTTGATGACTGCAGTTTGCTTGGATTATTTGATAAGGGACCTAATATATTATCTAGGGTGAGTCGTATTTTGGTTTTTACACAGACTGCCCAGAGATTCGAATGTACATAAAGTCTATAAACTCGTGATAAAAGCGGAATTTTTTAGGACCTTTTGTAATTTTATTCTAGCGAGACGAAGCACATTTCACCAATCAGTGCAAAATAAACTGATTTAGCGCAGTGATAGTTTATTTAGGTAAAATCAAGGCAGCTATCTAGCAAAGTAACAAACATTGTTAACAAATTTAGAGGGCGTGAAATCAGACAGTGTGCCTTGAGAATATTCTAACACTGTATCAGTAACACCCACAGTGTTAGAATATTCTCCAGGTACACTGACCGATTTCACGCCCTCTAATTTTGTAAACAATGTTTGTTACTTTGCTAGATAGCTGCATTGGTAAAATTAATAAGCATTAGTTTGAAAAAGCTATTACGTTTTCATAGATGTTCCGAATGAAAGGCATTTGACAGAAACGTGACACTTTTCAATTTGCTTTTTTTTTTGCAGTGAAAGCAGTGAAAGTCTCCACTTTTTTTGAACTACTTCCATGTCATATAAATGTCAGTGATAGAGTCTTACTCGCCTTACGATTTTCTTCCTATTCTGCGTTCTCATCATCCATGAACAACGTGTGTAGTGCTTGATGTGATTTCTGTTGTAAATTTTAACTCTTCGTAAAAATGAGTGCCCAAATGCAACAAAACTTTGAAGCTATGTTGAATGGTTTGAATTCAACGCAAAGGGAATCCGTATTATCCGACGATAATACTCTACAAATTTTGGCCGGTCCGGGGTCAGGAAAAACGAGAGGTAAAATTTCCATGACTCAGAATTCCACCAAGTGGCACACATGCATGGAAATGCTAATCAATTTATCTTTCAATAAATTAGTGCTGACATGTCGTGTGGCATACTTCGTCATCAAGAAACAGATCCAACCGAAAAATATCGTGGTAGTAACATTTACGAACAAAGCGGCTTCGGAGATGAAGAAACGGTTGGACGGCCTCATTGGGCCGAAACAGACATCAGACCTGATGATTGGCACTTTTCACTCCATTTGTTGCCGTATACTACGTCAACATGCGGGCAGTGTTCAGCTGGAGCCGAATTTCACTGTGGCTGATACTGATTTAAGGTTCGTATAGAGTTCGGAACGTTTTGGTTTGAGTTACTTTTTTGATTCAATCCGTTTCAATGAATCGAAAAATATTTTCGTTACAACGAAACGTTTTGCTGCTCATATGATCGTTTCGTTTCGATCCAGAAACGAAACTCAATGAAAGATTATGTCAAAGTGTCAAAGTAAAATGGCCTCTGACACAAACATTGCCAAATTTGGCTAAAAATGACTTGCGTCAAACTTTTCTAATTTTTTTCTCCGTGTAAGGGCACGATTCGTTTATTTCCAATTCAACAACAAATTACACAAGTAAGTGAATTACATCGCAGTGCTTAAAAGGGCGTCAATCGTATGTTGTTGAGTTATCTGCTCCGAGTTTATACGAAACCGCTTTCAAAATGTCGTTGTTGAATGAGTTTTTGCTTTTCAGCCAAGCCTTGAGGCATATTCTCATTTGAATGGTTTCGGGATGCATCCGTTGCTGTTTGTTCGAAATGGCATCTGGTCCTGAAGAAAAAAGCTTTTCCACCGGAACTCCAGTTCCCGCGGCAGCGAAGTAGTCTCTAGCCATCTTCGCTAAATTAGGGAACTCCTTCTGGTGTATCTGGAAATTGTAAATAAAATTTGAAAACTAATTCGAAGTGGCGTAACTTATTGCTTCATACCTTCCACCAACCGAGCACGCCATCGATTCCCGTCTTCTCCTTAACCAACAACTCAGGATCCACTACGCCTTCAGATAAGAACGTTTTGAGCTCATCGTCCGTGGCCGCTTTTTGATAATTTTTCATTTGTTTCATGAAAAGATCTTTGAACAAATGACTTTTCGGCTCGTTTGCCGATTGTACATCAATGTGTTCGTCACCAGACGCTTCTTTCGGCTTATATTTTGACTTGTACAATTCAGTGATGGCCTTCCGGCTAAAATCAATCCATTCCTTAGGCCATCCCGTAGCCTTATACCAAACCAGTTTACAGCGTGGGTCCAATACTAGAATCAAATTTGTGGTTTTTAATAAGAAAAATTCAACGAACTGAAAAGCACAAAGTTACCAGTATTCACGATATAAACCAGACCATCAGTCGACGGGTAATATTTCTCGAGCTTCTGTAGACCTCTTTCAGCGGCTTCTATCAACCAGGAAGGTTTGGTAGGTGCGTTTGAGTTATTTCTTTTCGAACGTTTCGTATTCGGTTCGGATGATTCGCTGTCGATGTTTTTGAATTGCTGAAGGTGGTCGAACAGCGCTTGGTAAACAGTCGTGACTCGCGATACAGTCGGTGAATGTTCATTGGATAACATTTCGGTTGCTTCTTTGAACGGTGCTAACAGTGATAGTAGCTCTTCGACCTTTTCCCATTCGCACTCATCCAATGCATATTTGCGTAGCTTCGGAATGGACATTAAACTTAAGTTGAATGGATGTTTCAAATCGACTGCGCGTTTCATCATCGTATGAGTGGAATTCCAACGAGTTCGAACGTCTCTCAACACTACTCTCGGCTCCATTTCAGCAGCAACACACTGTCGAGCGAGAACTTCACGCCGTTGAGGGGAATCTCGAATGGCAACTACTCCTTTACGCAGCTTAGCGATAACAGGCAAGACTTTTGTTTTAGTACGATCATCTTCCCCGTCGCTTTCTTCGTCACTCGGATATTCTTCCTTATGTCCATCACCGACAAAACGTATCATTTCTTGGCAACACAAATTCATAATGTGGGCGAAGCATCTCAGACGTTGGTCCTTTGATTCAAACTTGATACCAGCTTCGTCGAACAGCTTTTCCAACTCAGCGAACAATGTGTCCATGTTGGACGCGTTGTCTGTCGTTACACCCAACACCTTCGCGATCAAGTTGTAATCTTTTAGAACATCCCAGAAAGCTGCCGCAATATTCTTCCCTTCGTGAGAACCACGCAGTATAGTTAAATCCAGAACGGTTGAACAAAGCTCCCAATCATCGTTGATCCACCGTGCAATAACGCCTTGGAACGGATGCTGGTTGGACGAACAATCAATAACGAAACTGATTTTGCTTTTGTTATTTTGTAGCGTAGCTTTCATGTCGGATTTGTATTCATTGTAGAGAGTAGTTATGCGTTCCTTAGTAGTTTTGGCACAAAACAGCTTACACTCATCGTTTGCTCCAGACACGTAATTTATCAAGTCTCTGAAATATTCGTTTTCAGTCAATGTGAATGGCTCGTCGCAGCAAACTATGAACTTGATGAGTTTATGGCAAAATATTTCGCTCGTAATTTTCTCTGCAATGAATGGCTGTTGAACAATGCCTCCTCCATTATCAGATGAAGACCCAGCTGCTGCACTTCCAGTTATAGTCTGCTTCGCGGTATCATACACAGATTTATGGTCTCGAATCATGTGGTTATTCAAAGAGCCGGTGCCCCCAGACTTAGGAATTGAATATTTCTTCCTGTGAATCATTAAGAACATGCCATGAACCTCTATATTTGTAGCATCACATCACACAAATACCCGCAAATTGTACATCCATAACGACTGTCGACTTCCGACCATTCGAAAAATTGGTAAACCAATGCCCGCGGTTTTTTTGGTCTTGATACCTGCTGGTTGTGGTTGCTGCCTACTTGCTCCACTAATGGTTCTCCAATGATGTAAACAAATGTCTCTTCGCTATCTTGCGGATTTAAATAATTTTCCATGCTCATAATGTCCAAATTTACCGAAATTGACACAAAAATTTTTACTTCGACCGACAGCAAAAGATATAAATGAAAATTTGAATTTTCGTAATGTTCAAAATGCAATGCCTACTTTACTTGTAGCGTTCAATTTATTCGTATTTTACGCAATGACCTTATCAGAGATATACTGGGATTACGTTAGTAAAAAGTGAAGCAAGCAAACGCAAAAGTTCAATATAAAATTATCGTACTTTTATGTTACTCCTATTCCATCATTAACTAAATAAAAATTAGTTTCAATAGAAACGATATTTTGAGCATACAAATTCAGTAGTTTTGTATGGTAATATCTACTATGCCATTTATTACGCGGCTTTATTTCAAAAATATAGAAAACTAATATCATTTTTCGTTTTTTCAAATGAATTGTGTAGCGTTTGCAGTTTTGAATCAAATCGAAACGAATCAAACTTTTTTGAAACGAATCGAATCAATCGATTTTTTCTGGTTTTGAAACAGAACGTTCCGAACTCTACCGAAAATGTTTGTTTAGTTGAAGCAATTCGAAAACTGCATTGAAATTTTGAAATGAAAATAGTACGCCTGAGAATCATGAGGCCGGAAAAGTATCAGTCCAGAATAATACCACTTTTCGACACGGAAACGAGTGTCGAAAACCATCGAATTATAATCGGAAATTGTATGACTATTCATGCCGTAAGATCACTTCAAAATTCGTATTTTGTGTGAATGGACACAATGGAATTGAAAAATGAATTGCAACGCACTCTAATATGAGAATCTCGCGAATATGTTTGATAAACCGCTGCGGTTACGAAGACAATTTTGCGTTTCTTTTCAAATTTCGTTACGGCGTCAATTACAGAAACTACTAAGGAAACATCTGAAAATATTGGTTCGGTCGGGCGAATATTGTTGTTGATCCGGTGTGTTCCGGCAATATTGACGCTGCAAGTCCGAAGAAACGCAACGTTTTCTTTGCAATCGCATCGATGTTGTACAAGATCATGTCAGCGATATTTATTTTTCCATTCTTCGTGAAATTCGATTGAAGACTACCCTCCAAACCATCGATGATTTTCTCAATTTTTTCAATGTCATGGTAACAGGTCAATTAGGGGTCATACATACAGTACGTACGCTTTTAGGGGGGAGGGGATGTCTAAAATTGGCCGTTTTTGGATTTTTTCCCATACAAAATCGCGTACAGACGGTGGGAGGGTGTCAAAAATTGAGCGTACACAGCTTACGTACTTAATGTATGGCCTCTAGTCAATTTGTTCATTGATCGATTCACTCAATATTCAACAAGCGGTCTCACGGCCTGAATTACAGGTAATTCATTGGACAAAAGTGGAGAGGCGTCACATGATTTTGGGCGGTGCAATACTCCTCGTGTGCGCGTTCAAATGCAAAGCTCGCACAAATTGAGCGTTTTAAGGAGAGCAAAAACCAGTTCGAAGCTGTTTTGATTTCCATTTCCAAGAATTTGATTCTAATTTCTCGAACACTGATTCAAGAGTAATGATCAATAAACTGAATTGAATTTTCTTCGTTCAAGTTTCCACTGAACTTGATGCCCCATTCATTTACATTATTTCAGTTTCGTCTGTATGAGTGTGGATAAGTCAGTAAATTAGTGGAAAACAAAATAAACGAATCGAATGTCTTTAACCATCTGTTTCATCGTAACTGGCAATGGTGAATGCGCAAAAAAAAAACTGTGCATAATTACTTGCAGTGTACAAATAATGCTTGCGAAACATTACGCAAAATTAAATTAGAAAATTAAGTTTATAGCCGCATTGCACTGTGTACATTTATGCTAAAAATACCCATTCATTCATTCATTCACTTTTTATTTTTTCATAAAAAATAAATAAAAAAAATCAGCAACAACAACGGCTATTCTGACGCTATTCTGACGTCCTCTTCAAACTAGTTAAGTATTCTAATGTTTATGTGGAAAACACGGCATGTGCCAATTATATAAAAGAAAAATCTATAATTAAAATTAAAGAAGCCGAAACCACTGTATGATATACGTATAATTCTAAGTACATACAAAATGTACATAAATTTGATATTTAGATTATATTTTTAAAAAAAGAACCGAGGGATAGATCGAGTGAGATGGAAACATCAAAGACAGAGCAAGATAGAGCGAGGAGCAAAGTAAAAATAAAAATTAAAATAAACTTCGATTTGCAGAACTTTTTTTTCTTTTCTTTTCTTTCTTTAATTCTGAATATTTATTTAAAAGTACTTTTGGGGCGATCGCGTTCTTTTTTTAATTTGCACGACTGCGTAATGTTAAAAAACATTTTCAGCAGTGAGAATTATATTTTCAGACATTTTTGTTGATATTTTAAATTTGGTTCGGCTGGGTGTGTGTACCCGATCTATAATACAAATTGTGAATGTTTTCCAACACACTCTATATTCAAGACATATACCAGAGATCCGCGTTGTATTGACAGTAAGCATTGGTTTTTGATCAAAGAATATTTTCTTTTTCAATAAGAAAAATGTTTTTTTTCTTCTTTTGCGTTTTTCATTTTTCGAAATTTGGAAAAATGTATTGACAAAGAGTTTGAAATTTGAATAACATTACAGAATTTATTGCCAAACAATCCAGGATTCAAGATTTACAACTACAGAGATAAATGCCGTCGTTAATTGGATTTATATGTTTCGTTTTTCAATTTTCCAAGTATGATGTTCACATTAGCCAAAATTGAGCTTCTGGAATTACGCGACAAATTTGAGACATGCATGAAGATCATTCCGAGCACCTACGATAGCATTCAAATCACATTTTCTCAAATGCGATCGTACTTAAAAGGAAGTGCTCTAAATGATCTTCATGCTTGTCTTAAATAGTTTTCTTCGATTAATTTGCAAGTGGAAAAGACTAAGTAGTAGATTACATCAGGGCTAATGTATAATATAAGGGGTATGACATAATTGCAAGTTGTTGAGGTAATTCAGCCTGAGGCTATGAAATCACGTAAATGGGCAAGAACAAATGGTCAGAACAGAAATTGCGTAAATGTGTACAAACCTAAGCCCACATCTTGAAGTACCGTTCAACATGAATTACACGAAATTACGTACATACGAAATGTCCATTTACGTACGTAATTTAATGTTGTGACGACGTGCCACTTATCTTGCAGCCGTTATCATAACATCATAAGCACTTTCCGTATTGTGCTTTAACGTGAAAGGTAACCGGTCGTTGGAAGCAACAACAAAATGACAGATCCTGGGAAAGGTCACCAGCGATCCCATAGTAATCCACAACAATCTTAAATAATCCCTGAGAGTCGGTGACCTATCGCATCCCAGTTGCATGTTGCCTGACATATTAAATGTGGTTCTGCTCGGTAAATACGAAAAAAAAAACCTCCAAGGAAATGCATTTAGGGGACGGGACGTGCACATATTACGTCGCACTCAGAATTTTTACCCCAAAAAGACCAATAGTCTTAAAACCAGTTTTATAAGATCCAAGCAGTACCAGCAAATTTATCTTTTCTATTCGACACAGTGTTCGCCATCAACGTTGGTCTAGTAAGCACGAAATAACGATAAACTCACATTCATCGGTTGGTGAATCATTTCAGTAGTGGGGTACTGCGAGTGAAGTTCATTTCAACACAACCTACACACTTGATGATGGTTACTTCCCTCTGGTAATAATCATATGATTTACATTGATTGATTTCCTTCTCAAGCTTTTCTTTACATTGCTGCGTAATTAGTAATGTGTTAGGTTCAAATGAATGACGACCAAACAAAAATTTCTAGTTGCATCCTTACTCATCTGTTCAATTTTCGAATTTTCTTTTTTACGCCACTTAAGCAAAAATTTGAAAAAAAATCACCTTGTCTCACCAGGACTGCCGATTTCACAATCGTGTACACAATTGAACATAAATACCGGAGTCGTCTATCACAGCATCAGCATATGTTTCAGTAGAACAGAAAAAAAATGCCTTATTCAAATTGTCTCTAAGAATTAATGCATGAATCATTTTCAAGATCATTGGACGAATCACCACCAGACGGGCGTCAATATACATCGTGTTTATTTTGCCAATTTTTTTTCTTCTTTTTCTTCAAGACATAATTTTTCCATCTGCTTTAAATAACCATAAATAAATCAAACTTTACTGATTGTATGTACTGCCAAAATGAAGGATTTGTAGACACACAGACAATGTTGATGATTTGTGCCGATCTTTTATTTTATGTCTGTGTGTACTGGAGACCCATAACGTTTAAATACGTAAACATTGTTTTAGTGACTTTTTAAACATTCCACGCGTGGCCTATTTTTTTCTCTCCGATGTACGAAAGTTATTGATGCTGACGCCCAAATTTTGGATACAACAAGGTCAGAGAGATGTTGTGCAGAGATTATAAGTAAAATATTGTAGCCTGGCCTGGGGTCGATATAATGTGAAATCGTGCAGCAGTTTATTTACTCGTTTAGCTTATCACATACATACTTTACTTTACCGATGGTATAGCTACATATGAACCATGGCCTGATCCAGAATCCGGTCCCAACGTAACCTGTCATTCGCCACCCATTTGCCAACTCCTTATTCCCAGCGTCCGAAGATCTGATTCGACTCCATCTCATTTGTGGGCGTCCAATACCTCTTCTCCCTTCTGGATCATTTCGGAAAAGCAATGAGGGAGCTCTGTTGTTGCCGAATATTTCTTTTTATTCTTTATTCTTGCCTACGGCTAGTGTTTGCAAGAATTTTCCTGATTTCCTAATCATTTTGACTTCCAGGGTGAACTTATCATCACTTTTCTTCATCGTCCAAGATTCGAATCCATAGATCAAAACTGGACGAATGAGCTTTTTTGTAAACTTGGCTCCTCGTTTTCTTTGATATGAACTTTGAGCGTAAATGTCAATGTCTAATGAAACTGCATTAGCATCTGCTTGCCGCCATGATTAGCCTTAGAATTTCCGATGTATTATCACCATTGGAACGAATCAACGCTCCAAGATAGATGTATTTATCAACTACCTCCCAGGTTGGACTCTCCAATGCTTATAACGTCTACTACCGCATTTGGCTCAGTCTTCATGTATTTGATTTTTGATTCATTGATCATCAAATCCATTCTCTCCGTTTGGATTCTCCGATTTATGAATAATGCTGATGCATGTGTAAGACTAAAGATATCCAAGTCATCTGCAACTAACCTGAACTATTCCATTCAACTGTGTTTTGTTGGTTTGGATTTCAGCACTCATTTCCATTTCCAAAGTTAATTGGTACAGTGAGCAAGACAGCACGTCATTCTGTTTCAACCCTTCCTTTGCATAAATACATCCAATCACTTTTAAAAACTAACTTATATAAACGTCTCATTTCGTATGTCATTTCAAATGGCGCAATGAGTGACATGATAGAAACGAGAATAACTACGAAATCGTTGGTTTTTAAAAGGGATCGGCTGTACATGCAATAACAAAAAAGCATCAATTAACATTCTTTTGATCATGGTCAGCCACATCGTTTGGTGACCGATTCTCGCATATAATTTGGATATCGGTTGAATGATCTACCAGATTGCTCAGCTCGTTCCGCAACCGCTCGGACTGTTCTTTACAGTGTGACATATTTCCTTCAATATTATTCGACGATACTTTGACTCCGTCAAGAGAGGTTCGATTGTTCGATATTAACCGGAAGGTATTCGACAGAGACTCGTTACTTTCATTTCCACCTTCGATCAGTGCCGTCTAGTCTCAAGTCTATTTTCCATCAGATTTTTCGTAAAGATTTACTGAAGTCTTCATAAGCAACCGTCCTCTTTGATGTGTGCAGACAATGCTATTAAACCGCAGATGATATTCTTCGATATGGTATACCACAAGCGTCAACCACAAGACATTCAAACAGCTAAAATGTATTATTACCATTAAGACTTTCCTATGTGCATTCAGTCAACAATTATTATGGCATATAATAGTTTTCCTTCCTGCGCTGTGGTCACGTGAAAGCGATTTCCGGTGCAGCCTAATGAATTTTAAAATATTTTGATTCCCCAATATACAATTTTAATTTTTGTCTTTCTTTTTGGAATTAGACAAATAAAAATGGTTTATGTAAATGGGATGGGATGGGATGGCATATGAATGTGTGGTGATACAATGTGATACAATGCATTTAAACAAAATTTAATATTTTGGTGGTTGGAATAAGCAAAATTATGAAGAAGTTTTTTCGGTGGATATTTTATTACGAAAAAAAAACGACGTTGCATAATGATGTCTTTGAAGACTGTTGAAACAAAGAATTTTTTTGTTTGAAGGATGTGAGTGAGGTTTGTACACTGTGTGTGTAGAGGAAATTATCGCTGCAACCCAATACTTTATGTTAAAATTTTGGATTGTGAATTTTCTTATCGTAATCTTGGCAAATCGCATATTGAATCCAGTCTGGCCCATTTCGAATTAGTTTAAGGCGGTTTATACAATCCCATACATCACATAACGTACGCATGTAAAAATGGTTATATGTTTCGTGAGCTGTCACCCATTCCGTTTGTTTTAATAAAATAAATATTTAAATGAAAGAGAAAAACGCAAAATCAACAAAACATCCATAAGTCTCAAAAGTCATTTCAAATATTTCAGTTTATTTACCACAATTTTTTCCTTCTTCTTCGTCTCCGTCTCCGTCTGTCGTGGTTCTTTATAATACAATTTAGAAATGTTGTGATAGCTACTGTACAATGTTTACATTGTTCAATATTATAATCAACGAATTAAAATAAACATGGCCATTAGCTGGGTTGTATTATGCTATTCACAATTTTCATCCGATGGCTATGTTTAATGTATGGCTCTATGTTACACTCAGACGTGAGAGCCGTGGACAAAACGTCGGCGGCGGCTAGCCGAAAAGAGCGAAATCGGCGGCTGAAAAATACGCCTTAAGCCGGCTTAAAATGGCTCGGCTGGAAGGTAGTGCTGCTCATACAATTTTCAAGAAAAATATCTAGAAAGTTTTTCTTATTCAATTAAATCATGGTCTTTTACATGAATTATTCCGTTTCGCCGATTTTGTATTGCATCTACTCACACTCCTCACTTTACAGAAGAAAAATTGAAAGATTTCGTCAAATTGTTGTTAAATTGGTTTTTTTCAACTTCAACTTTGCGTTATATTTTAAGTCAAAGTTCAAGCCGTTTCAAGCCGGCTCGAGCCTACTTTTTAAAGCGGCGGCTTGTCTTGGCCAAAATGTGTCGGCTGCGGCTAGCCGAACGGCTTGAATTCGGCGGCTCTCACGTCTGGTTACACTCCAGCTTAATACGTACGTACATCATATGCTCAAATGTGTATGACTGTGTTGTATTATGCAAATATATTGTAATTACGAATTATAATATTGTCGAAGGCATATACAACACGCGATAGCAAACATTTGTTTCTTTACTGTTTTTTAAATTGTCATCCGTGACAGTCGGTAGAATTATTCTTTTTAAGTTTTACAACTAAATGGTAAATGGATTGCTGCCAAGAGAAGAAAAAGTCTTTTTTTTTCTCTTAATTTTTTGTTCTCGCTGTTATTAATTAGAATTATACTTTTGGTTAAATTGTAATATGCCGCAAAAACAGTTGACAAACATCTTGAAAAATCGGTCTGTCTGTGCTTGCTGTTATTACAAAGATCAAAAAGCTTTTATCCGGTTGTGCATTTAGAATATAATGTGGCGTTGGCATACGATGGGTTTGGATGAGAATATGGTTGGTTGAAGTACCCCAATGCGATTATGTCTGATCTTTTGCCGCACTCTCAGGTCTGATCGTCACTATATGGTGTATCGATAATACCGTCGAAAAACAAACTTCGGGTCGCTAAAATGAACATTTGGGCCTGATAGTTCTTCAGTTTATGGATCCACCATTCTTCCTTACTCAAATATTTTTCTAGTGTTTTATGAACGTGCACGCTTATTTCGACAGACTCCCCTGCCCTCTCTATAACTATTGCACTTTATTCCAAACCTCTCCCGAAGGAGGCGAAATTTTTTTGGAAAAGTTATCTAAAAGTTCAAGTTAAGTCTATGTCGTCGCCCCATACTCTGTGTGGTGCATAGCATGTTTGATTCAAATCACAATTTTCCATTATACACAAAATCGGACAAAAGTTTATTCGTTGTGGTCTCAAGATCTTCAATTTTTAGAGGAAATTCTTTAACGCCTCCTTGCACAGATCTCCGTTCATAAGGACTATTCGAATCGAGGCGTCTCTTAATGTTTTGAGCGAGGTTTTGAGTCTTTCGACATGTTGACATATTTCGAATAATAGTTTAAAAAGTAAATTGTTTAAATACTGCTCGAATCTAACTTCGGGTTAACACGGAAACTCCAAAGGTCTTAGTAAAGGGACACTTGGAGCACCTCATCAGACGCTGGGTGCACTTTTCCTCCGAAGATATGTGCTACTTTAGGCTCTGGTACGTACTTTACTGCCGTACGGTAGTTTACAGATGGCATTCTAAAATCACTTAAGGCGACACGTTTTTTCAGTGCTATCAGCAGATTGAAATCTCTTATAGCTAGAAAGTTATGAACTTTTTACAGTGCAGCGTAGCCCCAAATGCAGCATAGGGGGAAGGGAATACTACTGACTGGAAAAAATGCGTAATTGCCGGGGTATAAGCGACCATAATCTGCTGCCAACGCTGAAGATTGACGTCATTTGTGTACGACTCCTCTAAACTTGCCCCAGGTCCCACAGTAGTATTTGTATGCGTGTGCTAGATTCGCCTAGGTAAAATGATTTAAATTCTTTATGAAAGACGCCTAAAGGATTATTAATCTTAAGATGGTTTCCCGGTGAAAGAACCATTATTCAAAGTTAGGTGTAAAAATCGATCCATCCTAATCGGCACACAATGGACCATGAACAAGACTGTTTCTTGGATTTTTTTAAATTTTTAAACGACACAGCTCTTCATTTTCAGCAAAAAATGGTTTTACGTGCTTCTGCAGTTTTTGAAGTCATTTAGATAGCAGAAGCATTGTACTAAGGTTTCAAGTTGTTTATTTGACGAGTGGGGTTTTATAGCCCTACCCGAAAGTGAGGGCTGTATCCCAATACAAACAACTTGGAACCTCGGAAGTAATATACAGCATGCCACTTCTTCACACACTATGTCTTGTCGAATACCAACAATGCGATGAAAAGAAGAACCCCGTACAATCTGTATTGATTCGAAATTTCAAATCAAACCTTTTCCGACCAACGTCTATCTTCTTCGCGGCTCCATTTTTACTCGGGATAGTAAATGCAAATAAAAGCTTTTCAAAATACTACAAAAATTCCAAGTTTCAAACAAAGATGTTAAACACAAAAAACTGTTTTCTCTGTACAAAATGCAAAATGAATGAGTCGCAAACGATAAATAAATGTTTGCACTGCAGTCAGTCTTATGTGTTCATGCCAGTGAGCGTCGATTTCTGTGTTTGTACAAGGAGAAGAAGAAAAAGAATTGCCTGTACTCAACTCGATATTATTGACCTTATCGTAATTGTAATCTAGCAAATAAACAAATATGCAAACAAAATATATTAACATTAAGTTGTTAACTCAAGATTATCTTTTATTTACAATGTGTGCTATTATGTGCAAACATCAATTACCGATATTAAATATAAAATTTTGTTTGGCTTTTCCATTAGTTCAACTTGCAAAAAGAAGAAATTTATTATTTTTATAACAAAATGTATGCACGAGATTATACATTTATGAGTCTGAGTATGTGCAAAAATCTCTATGGCTACCGAACTGAACCCGCAACAAAAACATGTGTGCAATATTATATTGGCATGATATTGTGCATCATATGAATATTCCAAAATGAACCTATTTTGAGAAAATTTAATTTCTCGCATAAGTTAAGCCGCTTTATGCGTTCAAGACAGAAGAAGAGAAATTATTATCTTAGACTTTTCTTGTGCTTAATGCGAAGAGAAGAAAGAAATTAAAATTTGTTAATTGATTTATTCATTCTACGCATACGTATCATAATAACGAATGCATTGCGAGATTTATTTTATTAAAAATCTATTTACGATGCAAACTTAATTTTTCTTTAACTTGAAATTGTTTTTTAATTAGAAAATGTTGACATAACCGATTTTTATCATAGAATTTTAATGATTTTTTAGTAACAAAACTATCGAGCAATTGATGGCGTAAGTCCGTTCGAAATTTGAAAAGAAACGCAAAATTGTCTTCGAAATCGCAGCGTTGTACTAGACACGTCCGCGATGTACTCATATTAGAGAAATTTGAAACATTGAAAATTTGAAGATTTGCGTTTTGAAGGACTAGACTTTGATGATCATCAATATTAAGAAAGTCGACACATTTGTGTAGCTGACGGAGTAGCTGAAGTCAGCAATGAAAATAGATGGACAGGTATGACCAAGTCATACTACAAGCCGGAGGACATAAGGATTTAGCTTTTTGATAGCCTTGAACGGACTCATTCTTAAAATTTATGAAGAATTTCTTTACAAAAATGAGTTCGTTCGATATGAAAAAGTAAAATCACATGCAAAATCTACATGACCTCCCACTAGAACAAATTTTAACGTATGACTGTACCTCTCTAATCTACTTTCCTTGGAAGTCAGTCCATTGTTTCATGTTCAGAATGCTTTGAAATCGGGTGTTCGAAGACTGGTATTGAACGTTCGAGCGTGCGAGAAAATCTCGATAGCGTTCGAGAAAGAGAAAAGTTCTTGTCGCACTAGTACGTGAAAAACTTTTCTTGCACGCCAACAATTGTATCGAAGGTATCAGTGAACAAATCTTCACTCATATGACATCAAACACATGTATGGAAATATGATCAACTTGTACTACAACAAGATGCACACTGCACTTTTTTCTGATTGACCACACAAATGTCATTCATTTCGATATGAGTTCGGTAAAGATTGTTTTTGCCCGACACTCTGACAATATTGAAAATTTTGAGGAAAATGACACTTATCGACATCTCTACTCTGCCAACATCACAATCATATTAGGGTTTTCCATCACAAAAAGTACTATTTACGTAACTGAATTGCAGTGTTTCCGTGAATTCGTTTGATTCTGAGTCATAGACCGGAAAGTGATTTTTCATTACCAACATCCGGACGTTCGAAATACACGAACGGTTCGTTTTTTTTCAACGTAAAAATTGCAACCGATGGAAAGATTACAAAATTCCTCTTCCAAGAATTGTAAACGTAAACACCGGTTGTTTTGTTTCGTTTGGCATTCAACGGACAAATTTAAATCACTTTTCCGGAAAGAACAATAAACGCAAATGTTTTGACAAAATAACAAGTCTGAGATGTGTAATATACGACTGGCGCTTAGAGTAGAACACATAATTAAAACACTTTTTTTCGCTCCAACATTTCGATTTGCTAATAAACATTTACGAAAAACGTTCTTTAATATCTTTTTTTTATGACTTTTTTTTATGACATCAATTTAGTATAGAATTTTGATTTATAAAAATGTTTAATTAGATTTATCCTTTTCGAATACAATTTCGTTTTTTTTTTTAATGATTATAATCAACGAATGTCGCGTGTCACTCACTCTCGCAGTCTCTATTAAATTTTAGGATGAGAAAAAAATTATTTGAAATTATAATGGCGCAACTAATCAAAATTTTTTATTTAATATCTTGGAATTAGAATTATACTTTGGCCTCTATTAACGTTGGGAGAAAAAATGAATCATCGAAGTTGTAAATTTTCTTTTCATTTATGTCACAAGTTGCGAAACGACATCATTTCGATTTGTTGTATCCATCTTACCAATTCGATACGGAAGTATCTTGAGTGTTCGACAACAGCTGTACTGTCTCATACTATGCGTTAGAGTAGATCCGCTCATTTCATTTTAAGTTCATCAAATGAAGAGAAACATTAAATTGTAGGCTTGGCATAGTATAGCAAATAACACGCGAGACATTAGTGAAGTTTAACGAAAATGTTTTGAGCAAATAAACCGACACCATTGTTGTTTTGACTAGTTTGAAGGTTGTAGCCCGACCTGAAAGCGAGAGATAATATAGTCCACTAGCCTAAGCAAGAACTGTCAAACAAGTACTCATTGTTTTCGACGTGCTGAAGTGATCTATCGACGCTACTTAGTATTTAAGCGCACCCGCAATGTAGTCATTACACATATGAAACGTGCGAATAAACAACTATTCTGTTTACTAAAAACAGTGATTTTGTGATTGATAACCAACCATAATATGACATGACGCTAGTGGCAAAATCTAGGCCAACACCAAATTTCGGACATACTTTGTGTTTACTTTGCATAAAAATAGTGGCATGCGCTTCCGCATTTTCTATTGACATTTGCGTTTATGGCCTTCTCAGTTTTAATTTTAATATTTTGCCATTTTTCTATTGCGAATTGCCAAGTAGCTCAACCGTTAGAGCGTTGTACTCATACACCAAGGATCCTGGGTTCGATCCCCGGAGTGAACAATCCCGCCTTTTCTCTAATTACTAGAAGATTAAGTAGTGACACCGGCAACATCGCCATAACATTACGTCCCAACCATGACTGTCTGCGCCATCTATGATTTACAGA
>JANTFA010214850.1:0-27933 GCA_026413405.1 Phytosciara flavipes
GGAATTCTTTTCCCAAACCCATACGAACAGTTCAACGACTTTGATTTGAAATATTTATCCGGTGAAAATGGTTTATACATTTTAATGGAATATGCGCTCGCTCCCCATAATATTACACAATCGATGAGTGTATGTGTGTACCGTACACAACAGTCGGACGATTTGGGAAAAAATAATTTTTCTTCGGGATTTTCGTTCGAATTTCCATTCACGTTTCGAGTTTTAGCATGTCGAACGACATTTTCCCTTCTGAAATGCAATTACAAAATCTCGTAATTGTTGTCGGTATTCAAGCGACTGGAAACAATCACAACTATTTACAGAACATACTGTTCGTACTAATTGCTTTCCGTTCCAGTAACAAAGAGGATACACCTTTATCACGTTGTGCTGTCGACAACAAACAATTTTCTTTTAAAATGAGAACAAAGTTTGACAAAGCTTTTGAAATGCAATTATCGGAGTGGCGTTGGAATAATTAAAGAACATTCTGCGGACGACAGTGCTGCAACCGAGACTGAAGGCATAGAAAATGGAGAATTTTGCAATTTTTTATGGTGTGGTGTGGGAAGACACGAGTTTTCATTCACCTCATACTCTCGCACAAACGGGTTCATGTTATCAACTTCCTGACCTTTGACTTCCACCGTAAACAAACAATTATTTTCGGAATCGACCTTTTTCACCGTTCAGAATTTCTCAGAAGAAAAGGGCGTTTTCAGGTCTTTTTTCTTCAGAAAAAATACCCTTCAGCTGTCTCTCCGTCCATCTGACCGACCATTGGTCTGTGACGCTAAACGCAATAAAATCGATAATAGGTAATGTGATTGACGAAATTCAAAATGGCAATGCTTTAATGAGGATATCAACACCAGGCAAATATCGAATAATTTTGTCATCTGATAACTGAAAGCTGATAGTTGGCATCAAAACTAAAATTTGAAATTTTGATAGTTGAATACCAATTAGGAATTTAAATACCAAGTCGATAGAAAGACGTATCTTCGAGAGATGCACACCGACTGATGTAATTAGTTGAACTGCTTGCCTATTCATATCTATGAATATCCGGTAGTTGATAGTTGATATCAGTCAGCTGAATGGACAATACAAATTGCAATGCCACCATGGGGAAATAAACACCAATGGTAAACAATGATTATCTGATAACCGGTAGCTTATAGTCGACATTTCAATTGCGGAAATTCGGTAGTTGGTAGTTTACTACCACAATGATAGTTGACGACTCAAATAATTGTCAGCAGAGATGTTTTCTATTCGAAAGCTTCGCCAAATGGATGTGTCTCCGGGACTGCCGCGCACACTCGACCCAGTTTTATGATAAGATGTTTAATGGAATAAAATCCTACATTTCAAAGTAACAAAGCTGACATGACACAGAGAAAGTGTCACTCAGCACTATGCCCATATTATCGTTCACGTGTCTATGCAATGAAATACGCTACAATAACCAGACCAGACACACATACATAATGTGTCATCATTATTTTTATAAACCGAGTGTTTTCCATTTTTCTTTATTTATGTTTATATCAAACAGTTACGTAAGTCTATCCTTTTATCAGAGCTCTGCTTGATGATAATATAATATTATATTGTGTGTTGTTTTACCATAATTATTTATTCATTTGATATTTTATACACTCAGCAAACTGAACTGTTTCGCTGAGCGTCGTTCTTCTGACATTTTTTTGCTTTCCTTGTTTTTGTTCTGCGAGTACACCAACACGGCATGTCTACGTCGCGTTCGTGTGTTTTCTTCTTTTCTTTTTGCAGCAAATGTTTATCCGTTGAAAGTCCTTGTTTCATATAATACACACGGGCCGCTTTCAACTCACATTATAATACAACTTTCGAGTTCCAGAGGTTTTTTTAAATATCGGCGGTGTACATGCTCTATAAACTGTGTAGATGAATTCCATTTTTTTTAAAGTTTTTATGTGTAGTACAGTCGCGGGGATGGATATACATTTTTATGACGTTACCAGTGCACAAAAGCCAATTCCACTTTATTACGTATTCCTTTGAATATTTTGCATTATTCAAATTATAAGCATCAGTTCCACTAGAGGATACAAGGACATAGTGTGTGCAGCCGGGAGAGTTTTCAGCTTGGGAATTTTTTAATTTGAATTCTGAAACGTTAGTGGTAGGAATTTTGTGAAACAATTGAAATGTCTACTTTCGTTGAACAACTTATTTCTTTGACTAAAAGTGCTGTACAGCATGGACTGGAGAACACAATTTGTGCATTCGTTTTTCCCGCTGAAGCATCTCTTAATGAAAGAAACTGTGCTCCACTATCTACGTTTGTTCTTATGACTTTTGATCTTCTCTTTCATCCTCGTCTGTCCCTCTCCCTAAGATACGGGTAGTTTTTTCAAAACGATTGTGGGTAGTTTTTGTCAAATTAAGGGTTTTTCAAGAAGTGCTTGTTAAATTAGAAAGTTTTTGGGGGCTTTCTTAAAACATCTTTTCTACTACATGTAGTAATCCATGACCTTGTCCCGTGGCTGACGAACCTTCAACCAAAATATCTCGAAATATATTAACCTTTTACTTAAAGCATGTTGTTTAATTCATTCGAAAGCGGGTCACTAGATTACCAGATAAGGTTCCATGAAGTTTGCTCATAGGAAAGTCCTACCGATTCCGAGCTATTTCAAGGCCTACTTTCGTTCATCTCGATTTAAATACTCTATTTAAACGAATGTCATGCTCAATATGGCGCCGAGTAAATCTAGTACTTCAAAGTATTTGAAACATAGCTGAATGTAACTGGAAATGATTTCTTGTACGGATGTGCCACATGCGAAAGTTGAATTTCACATGAAAATTTCTGAAAAATCCACAAGTTTTCGCAGGGGCTTTTATTGCTATGTAAAGTTCAACTTTCGCATGGGACAGGCAGTAATAGAAGATTATGTATTGGTTTGGAGATTTTTGTTTTGACAAGTGTTACCACACAGGTCAAAATAATAATCTCCAAACCAGTAGGTATGCTATATTACTCGTAAAGCCCTTGGAAAATGAACATTACCGCAAATGTCATCAGGTAATGAACCATTTCCCAGGGGTGCAGCGAGTAAAATCATTTGCTATGTTGACGGATATCTTAGCTACAAGGAATATGTGGACCATAATTTCTTGTACGCGTGGTCGTAAATATTAACCGCAGTGTTTGATCTTTCTTTTGGGAATAGAAAAGACATTTGGCCAATTTATTTAAACTCGATTTTTGCCACCGAACTTCGTCTTTACTTACCAAAAATATGAAAAATAATTTGAAGCAGATGTCAGCATACTGAATTACAACCCAAATCTATTTTAACAAGTGTGCCAACGGTCGCGTGAATTGAAAAAACAAAAACAGACGACCAAAAAAAAACTCCAAAAAATTTTTATTCAAAATAAAATATCGAATTTCACGTAAACTTTGATCTCAACGTTGTCAAAACTAATTTGACAAATTAAGATCCGTTTAACTTTGTCGCAGAGATAATTCCGAACCGAAACGAAGTTAATCCAGAAACGAGCCCACAATTTGACCTTATGTCTGATGTCATTAAATTCAATTTCTTCTTGTGTTTGGTCTTCTTCGAAAATGTTATTTTTTATTTTATTTTTTCTCCATTAAATAAATGATCATTTTATTGATGTGACAGGTTAATTGTTGTGGTATAACATTTGTGTTCGAGCATTCGAGTATTAAATATCACAACTAGCAGCACCACCATTAAGCTCTCAATGGACATAATTAGATATCGTAAATATTGAGTTACCCAATTAAAGTGCATGCGTTTCTGTAACGTTTTCATGATGCTTGTGAATCAAGAGTGTCGGTTCGAAATGTTCACAGTTGCGAATGCATTTCCATTTAACCGAAGAAAAAAATTAAATTCAGAGATTGTGTCAGTTCTATATTCCGTTTAAGTGTAGAAAGAAAGAACATTTTGATGTACCAATTAAGATAAGAGGTTTAGTTTTAAATTGAAAATTTGTTGTTACATTGTGTGCAGCAAGTAAGAAGCGAATCTCTGTGTTGGAATTTCTTTCGAAATTAATGTAAACACAAGGACAAAATTGCTGATACTTTGCAGGGATCCGTACGTGCACTTAAAACTCTAAGACAGGACATTTCGATCCTTCTCGCTGTCATCCCTAATGATACTATAGCATACCAGCCATCATTTGGTATAACTTTAAAAACGTAGAAAAAGAATGATTTCACCAAAGAAGTATGTTTCTCGATTGGCAACAGTTCAAGATTTTCATCTGGCTGCTTTCTATAATAGTAATAACCTAGTGCTGTTCCATTGTATTTGAAGCAACAGTAGTAGAAGTAGAATGCCGGTGACTCCCAACAACGTCTTGACTGATAAGCCGTGTGATAGCTAACTACCACAGAAAACGAACCAATTCAACAGTTTGTGCCCGCAACTGGCAAAATCGGTTTTTTCTGCAGTGCTTGAGAATCGAACTCTTACACTGGCAACACAATTGAGTAGTGCAAAGCATACGAGCTAACCATTATGCTATTGAGCCACGGCTGCTTTCTTCAGTTTTACTTTCTTGTGTTAATACGGGCCATAATCATCAAATTTCCATGCATGTGTTTGTTGTCATATGAGTAAAGATTTTTCCACTGATACCTTCGATACGTTTGCTAGCATTCTAGAAAAGTTTTTCGCGGACTAGTGGGACAAAAACTTATTTTTCTCGCACGCTTTCGAGCTTTTCTCGCACCCTATCTAATCATCATCTAGACTAAATCGTCAATTTCTTATAAATAAAGAATTTGCCGGTACCAAGTTTCGAACACCAACATCATCAAGATCATTTTAATGATAAGCAACAACTATAGCCATCCGACAACATAATTATGCAGAACGTGTTGTTGGAGCGTATATGTAGCAATACATGACCTTGTCCCGTGACTAACTGACTTTAAGCCAAAATATCCCGAAATCCATTCTAATCGGTTCTTTGAGCATGTTCGATTCATTCGGAAGCGGATCACTGGTATACCAGAAAAGTCTCCCCGATTCCGAGCAATTTCAAGAACCAATTTCGTTAGTCACGAAACAGGTCATGAAATTAGCCATGTGCTAGGCAATGCATAGGCTCTTGACATTACATTGCACGAATTTTACACAATGAATTTTGTGAATATTTGGTAGAAAGTTAGGGATGTTTTGCATTGGAAAGGTGTGTGATTATGACCCGGATTGTTTATACCACGGTCGTTATGCCGGTATTTTCTTGCACACGATGTCTTGTCGACCTTGGCTTCAAGAAAAACCTTCATACCTAGTTTAGTAGAAAATTAACAATTTTAAATTGCAAATTGTTAGCAGTCTGACGGGTGTCAAACAATCGATATTCATATTAGCCCCGACACAATGTACAGGTTCAAACATTGACAACATTTAAGCTCGAGTTGACTTCAACTTTTAAATTGAATTTAATTTTAGAAGTTAACAATTTTCAATCGAAATTCGTAAATTTCTTTCAACCAAAAGAGCAACGTTCAACACTGATACATAGCCATCGTTTGTGTTTTCAAACTAAAAAAGGAAAACTTTCTTCGACAACAACGAACTACGTTATAATGTCGTCGTGTTTACTGATCTTCGCGGATAAATTAAATCGTTTGCAATGTCTTTTATAAATATAAATTGCTGAACCATTCAATTAATTTTACTTAGTCAACTCGAACGAAACTTATTTTAAACTCATATGATCGTAGCAATTCAGTTTATTTTTTACATGTTTGTTTGCTTGAACTTCTCTTCGTTCTGCTATATTTCTTCATCCTCCATGCAAATGAATTGCGGATAGCGGATGACTCACCAGCATACAAATTCTTTTAGTTTGAAAGTGTTGTGCAAAACTAAGCATCCATTAGAATAGCCGCACAGTTCTCTATACAACTTTTTCATTATACATTTCACATCTGCCCACATTTAATAACTAAATTTATTAATATGAAAATCGATTTCCAGCTTAATTTATCGATTCCTTAATACACTTTTTGTGCAGCCATTTCATTAGTAGGACTTTTTATTCCCTCTCTCTCAATCGATGTTGTGCGCGGTAATAATTATTCTCATTATAATAATTATTTTGGTTTGGTTTACTTGGTCTGTGCAGCTGGTTCTTTTTTTCTCCTTCTTGAATTCAATTGGTGAGATTAAGATATGTATGTAAATGTGTACAGGCAATAAATGGTCTGACTCAATACCATACGTATAAAACTCGTCTCTAAAAAACGCTGAACTGCTCTGACTCTTTTATAAAAAAGGAATTAACTGAATGTGTCGGCGAAATCCATTTAAGAAAAAAAATTATTTTTACATGCACTTCATGCGCTATGTTTATTCATTACCGAACACTCGTATCACAGAACATGTGCATCGTCTCTCTTTACATAGAATGGAAATCGGCCAGTTCGCAGGGCCTGAGGTTTCATTTAAGTTTCAGGTGCTCAAAGTTAACATATAGGAACAGAAGAATGGAATGTTTGCATGCGTTAATCGTTTCGATACCCGCACATTTGATTCTGTGTTTTGATCTCTGCTTTGATTATCTCTATGAATTCAACATCGAAGTAAGGTGTTTCAACTAGACTCAATAGCGCAAAGGTTACCTCGTCTGATTTCTACTAAATGATTGAAGTTACCAGGAGTAAGGACGTTAGGGGCCATTCACAAATTACGCACACTCTACAGGGGGAGGAGGTCTGGCAAAAGAGGACGCTCCATACATTTTTGAAATTTTCTCAATACATTTTGGCGTACGAGGGGGAGGGGGTCTGAATTCGTAATTTTGAGCTTACTTAATTTGTGAATGACCCCTTTTATTAAGGTGTTTCAACAGAATCTACTCCGTCGTCCGTTACGATTGAATGTCTCAATTTTACGATGAAAACGCAATCATAATTGCAAGTTCCTAAAATTTCTTCTTATTCTTATCGTGTGTTCAGGGAGTTGTAACGTTACTGCGACGATCAGCCAAATCAGCTTCTGTTGCACTTCGTCACAGTACCGAAACATGCCTTGAAGAAATTGCTCGGAATTAGGTGTGACTGTGCTCGTCGGGAAGCTATTTTAGCTTCACAGTCGGCATATTTCCACGCATGAACTAGAATTCTATCCGAGACTTTTTTCATCACCTAATTTTGCGTCTATTTAGACCATCAGGCTTTGTCTTCACCTGATTGTTATTTGCCTCGAGCGCGCTGGAGCGTCTATCAAAAAATTAAACGAAATTACGGTTTCCTTCCGACAAATGTTGCATTTTCTTACAAGAAGTCGTTTAATGCTCCTCACCATTTTTATTTTCGAATTTTTTTTTCTTCTTCAAAGTCAATTCGATAATGAAGCTGTTACGTTAAATGGATACGACACATTTAAACGGAGAATGACGACAAGATATTGTAAGATGCAAAGTGTGTGTTTTGAAAAATATAAAAATCAAAATTTATAATGCGGGTGCGTGCTGTTATCTTAATCGTTTATAAAAAGTCAGAAGTCATCAGTTTCAGCCACTGTTTTTTTGTAGCTGAAATAACTTTGTTAAATACTGACGAAACGATGACTTAATTGAATGAAAATGTTTATGGAATTTGCTTTCGTCTGTGAATAATAGAGATTGAGAGACTTGCGTAGGTGAATTTAGGGTGACAGCATTTTAACATTTAATAAATTGTGCCAGTAGCCGAATCTTTATTTCCTCTTAATCTCCCGTAGCCGTAGAGTAGTAGAGCAAGTTCTATCAAGAACACATCATCGCGAAATGTGTATTTAGACTCAGTTATTGTCCAGAGAACCTATTTTATTGCATTAGAATAGCACAACAGTTGGTTCACATTGTTGCAACAATGCCTTTGAATTTTTCTAATTTTGCGTTCAGTTAAAAGAATCCTTTCAACTCTTCCGTTTCTGCGACTGACTAGAATCATCAAACATGTAACTGCGAAATCGGTTGAATCTGCTACTTCATTTATTCAAATGGAGATTGTGATTGTAACATTTTATTGCATAAGAACGAGTGCTTTACTTCGGACAGTTAGCACAGTTATCGAACAGTTAGCCTTGCGGTTCCACAGTAGATTTTCAACTCACTTGTGAATCACGAGTTGTGATAGTGCTATAACGATGTAAAACACCCTATTGTGTACTCACATCGTCAACTGTGCAAACTGCAGTACCCTCAGTGTCAACTGTTCGAAAACTGTGCTAAATGTTCGAAGTGTAAAAGTGTAAAACACTCCCGCAAAATAAAAGATTTGAAGAAACATTAGAGTCCAACTATATTCCAACTCTGAAAAAATGGTTGTGTGTGATCATTGAGTACCAGTGCAGTATTCAGTGCAGATTCCCATCGTCATTTTTGTAACTGAAAGCACAGAACCAGATGCCCCATTATCTCTGACATAGTTTCCAAATGAAATTATTCGAAACAAAAAATTCAATTTCATTTCCAGCTTCAATCTCACTTTAAAATCGTTGACTGCTGTGTCTGGGTCATGTGGCTGGTATTTTTTTTGCTAAAATGTTTCTGAAATGCAGTGCTTTTGAAAATTAGTTTACTCAAAATGGTTTAAGTGTTGAAAACCCAAACAGAACCAAAACGAATGATGCTGCCGTAAATGTTTTGGTGAAGTTGAATCGAATTTTGTGCTTGTAAGCTAATTTTCTTGCCCCTCCTCTGATGATAATACTTTAGTACAAACTAATGTCATTTCAATTCACATTCTTCCATTATAAATTACGACTGAAAATCCTAGCTTCAAATGAAACATGATGCATCTTCTCGATCACAATAAAGATGAATTTCATAGTCTAATTGCCATTCAGACAAATTGACTCGGAATACACGATGCAAATGCAACGACATACAGAACTTTTGCTAATGATGAATACTGTGTTGGATAGCATGAGCAATGCATTCTGTACAGACCATCAATATGCACAATCCCAAAATCATATTAATTTCAAATTTTCAACGTACGAGCTGATGGTAATAAAATTGCTATTTTGAGAAGAGGAAGTAACGAGATGATCGAATTTGTGATTTTCTGTTTACATAAATTTGAAAACAAATTTTGGTTCATCCATTACACTAAAATCAAACTGATGACTCACATGGCTGAGTTTCTGCAGAATTATTGAATTCAATTTATTCGCTGATGTGGAGAATCGAAAATTCGCCTTAGGAAATTCGTACAAAATCGATGATGGGACTTGTGGATGAATCCATATATGGGAATGTACTAGTTCGATTTACTTTATCAAACACTAGCACTCTTATCCGGCCATTTTAAGAACCAGGAATTCTTAATCGCTGGAAATTCTCAACCACCGGGGAATCATACTCACAGAATATTTTATCCGCTGGTAATTCTTATTCACCAGAAATTTTAGCATGGTGATGCGTATTGGCCCACCAGAGAACTGATATATCGGCCGAGATGGAATGAGTTGCACTGATGGTCTTCTGTTTTATGTCTACATAAATGTAAACAAAAACGTAACATTTGTCGCCTGGTTGTCGCTGTGACATAAAGGCATCTCTCCTTACACATCTGTATTCGATTTTTGTCCTAATTGAATTGACATTTTTATTTTCGATCTCATTTACCCGATGGATATACCGAAAAAATGTCGACAAAAGCCCATAATGTATTAAACCAATGCATGCTTAAGTGGTCGTGTAAGATTGTATTTTGACATGAAATTTCATAATAATTAGACCCACTTGACACCAGTGTTAATGAATAAAGTATACGCAAATGGATATTAATTTTTCAAATAAACATTCTATTAAGTGGGCCCGAATTGCTGGGAAGGAAATCTGATGTTATGATGTTGTTAACGATTGCCATCATCTCCCAACTAATTTTAAGTGATTTGGTGGTTAGATATGTTGTCATTGTAATCTAAAATTTATTTTACACAGTCGAGAATGTACATTTATTGGATCTATAAGGACTGCAAAACATGATAATTGTACGTCTCAATTTGTATTATAAAGAGTCGATTTTATCATCTCAGATCTTTGGAGTTTGATAAACTGGTTATCATTTCCATGAACCGCTTTTACTGAAGACACACGAGCAATTTTCCGTTGATGAATAGAAATCGCAGCATAATTGTCGATCTAAAGCAACGGAAAATTGTGTAAGTTCGAATCAAAACTCGGTCTTTTCCATCGGTCAAAGTGACGTTTTAAACGTCAATAGCAAACCCATTGGAAATCAATGCAAGTTGTCTGTTAAACTCCATAATTCCAATAGGATCAATGAAAAATAAATGATTTTCTGATATATTTTCGTGACATTTGAATCGTCACTTTTTGACAGATGGAAAAGTCAAATTTGATTCTGACAGATTCAATTGGTGGTGTGTCTTCATCTATAGGAACTCACACCGGCTGGGTGGCTGGTAGGGAAGTTGAAGTTCAAAATAGGCTGTTTTTGTCAGTAGTGACTGGCTTAGGATACATCGTATAAGAACACAGTGAAGGGTGTTCCTCTACTCGAAACCAGTCACTACTATAGCAGGTGGGGTATCTATGTAAAGCTAAGGCTAGCATCCATCAGGGCATGCACTCATCTAAGCATAAACATTAACCAGGTGTGAAATATCACATTTTGAAGTTTATCAAAATTTCCGGCCTTCGGCTCGAACATAGTTTCGATTGATTTTCAACAGTGGTTGAGCACATGTGAGATGTCTTTGTATGACCCACGTCTGCTCGACAATACCTACATAATGAACACCCACACATGTATGTCCATCGTCTGTAGCGGCAGTTATTCAAAGACAAAAACACCCTATTTTCAGCTTTCGAAGCTCCCTACCAGCCACGCAGCCAGTGTGAGTATGGTATGACAACGGTTCCGGATTATACAAGTTCTGGGCTGTTTAGGCATATAACCAACAGGCTTCTTCCATGAAGTACAAGATTTCGTGAAGGAACATGAGAAGGACCAGATTCAGCATCTATTACGACTGTGGTAGAATAATTGATTGACTTAATGCGAGATCGGTCACTTCAATTCACATTACCAAGCCAAGACGATTATGGCGTGTTTTGTTTAAGTCGATGAAGAATTTTTATCGTTGCGTAACTCACGCTCGCATGGTATATAACCATCTCAAAATGTACTTACAGCACAACACCAGATCCACTGTGCATAAAACGCACTACTCATTGTATGTATACACGTAGAAAAAGCAGGCATAAAATGCATGTACCAGCATTTACACATGCATCACGGAGGACGAGATGTTTATAGAATTATACACTGAATAATGAACTTCATGGCCTCTACGTATACATACAACATGTTATAGTGATGTGTATAATTCACATAAAATTGTATAATGTTGACGATCGATTTCGTGTATCATGTAATTATTTTCGAAACAAGCAATGTGCAACATAAATCACAGCCGAGTTTATGGAAAAATTAACCCGAGATGTTTATTTTATTATATTTAAAAGGAAAAAAGTTTAACGGCGCGCATTTCTTCTTCTTCTCGTTCATAATGGTGATTTTGTATAGTTAGTTAGAATGTCGAGTTACGCTTAAACCATTTCTACTCGATATATAGAAAGAATAAGAGTGAAATGTATGTTTTGGCGTTGTGTGTCGGAAGTCTTATTTCTTTTTCGGTAGGTGTAAATTGTTATTGATGATATTTCTCCAATGTCTGTGCACACCAGAACTGGTTGAAATGGAACAGAAGATAAAGGAGAAAAAAAACGGTCGACTAAAATAATGTTATTCCAAGACCTATGCAAACGGAAGACGAATTAGAACATTGAATGTTTTGTGGTTTAGGAATGTTGATGTTAGCCTTTTCTGACAAGACAAGTGAATGACTTCAACGACTTTCTTTTGTTGTCGACTTCATTGATTTGTTTAGAGCACTGGATTCTGCAAAATCAGGTTGAACTGTCAGTTTATCCTTAAGAGGCATGACGATTGAGCTGAAAGAATCGTAAGACTGGGTGACATTTTAAAAATCGACTTTGAAGTGTCAAGCCATGATGAGGCATTTTTGGCAGAACGAAGAAAAATGTAGATCTTTCTTGTCTACTGCATTTTCTTTCCTTTGGCCAAAAAAGCTCCATCATGGCTTCACGTTCAAAAGTTGATTTTTAAAATGTCTTGGCCAAAAGAATGTAACTTACTTTTACGATTCTTTGGAACCATTACTTTCCGTAACAAAAGTGTTAGTTTTCAGTAAATTTGACTGTCTCAGCTTGATCAGCGCTGAGAAAAATGATCAGATGACCGAAATTTTCATAATCTGCTTATTTTCCTCAGCACTAGTCAAGCTGGCAGATTCAAATCTATTTTCTACTGAAAGCTAACACCTTTGTTACGGAAAGTAACGGTTCCATAAACTTGTAAATGGAATTTTATGACAAGATATCGTCAAAAATAAAATAGAAAACGCCTCGAGTTAGGCTAGAATTTCAACTCAGTAGTCCTGCCTCTTAACAAATTTGTCTGGTGATTTTTTGGTTTGAAAAAAATCTTATTTTTCATTACGTTAATAAGTCGCTAGAAATGTACATGCAAAAAAGAGCGACTAGGTCTAAAGGTTGGTCATTTTTTGCCACTATCGCCAAGACCTGATCTCGAACTGCATATCTCGCAGATCGAAACAGTGGTCAAACCTCTGGATGGTACATGTTCCTTTACCTCAACATAAAAATCGATACCACAGACATATTGGATCTTTAATTAGTCCCTTTTGTTTCGTAATGTTCGTAAATTTCTCTATTTATTTCAATGATTTATTAGAAACAAAACATTCTTCATCCTTCAACGTTGTTTTTTATAATATCCAGCTATGAGTAACAAAGCTACCAATCACCACTAAATCAGTGTGTTTATATTCATAAAATGTAATGCGTATGGCACCTCTGTATGCACATGTAAAGCACTAAAATAAAAAAAGGAATGAAACAGATTACGACCCAAAATACCATTTTAATGAACGTGTGTGTGTGTGTGTTTTATGAACAAATATTTTAAGTTTTAAAATTGGAAAAACTAAAAATAATTTATGAATGAATTAATCTCTCCGACATCGAATCGAAGATGAAATATCCCCGAATAATGGAGGAGAAGAAGAAGAAGAAAATATCCGACAAATTCTGGGAACCGTCAATGTAAACACAATGCACACTAAATTCTGACAACAACATTATAATCAAAATAAAAGTTTTCGAAATGTTAATTTATCGGGAAAGATGTGTACGCGCGCAGAACTTTTAATAATGTTTTCACACTCAATTAAGAATAAATAAAAAAAACATAAAGAGGACCCGTAGGAGTAGAAAACGGCATACAGCTAGGCACTGCATTTTGAACCATTACATTTAAACTCATTCCTTCAGCAAATGTTGACAGATATGAGACAAATGTCAAAAAATTTTCAGGAATTAGGTAGTGAAAAAAATTTGACATTTGTCCCATACATTTTCTGTCAACATTTTTCATCGGCACTGTTTGCACCGACCTGTGTTCTCAACTTAATGATCTAGCTTCTGACCCATCAAGGGTTGTTATTAGATAGACCGACAGACTTTTTTCTTATTGCTGATTTGGCATCAAGGGTTGACCACAGAATGTTTGCCCTTACTCAGATATTCGACTTCGACGTGTTACAAACGTAAGAGTGAAAGCATAAGACCCTCGTACTTCGTACAGGTCTAAAGAAAAGTTTTATGTTGTGCCAGTGCGTTTAGTATATTGAATTATACTTGGTTTGTGTATGGATGGATGGATGGGAGATGGATCATTGAACGAAACACATGGCATTATTTTCGGAAGAAATATATTTTCGACTTTTACGATTTCTCTTCCTAATACAAAATCGAAAGCAATTTAAAAACAATTAAGGTCGGTTCTCTTCCTCGTCGGTCGGCAATAAAAATTGTTGAAAATGTTTTATATCAAATTGACTAAACAAAAAGATTTTTTCAGTCAGCTCGAGCCAGTTTCATTATAAAAATAGGGTCAACCAACACACATTTTATTTATATCCCATCCCGATGAAATTTATTACATTTTCATTTTATTATCCCTATCGAATGCTTCCTTTAATTATACATATGTGTGTCTAACAAAGATTGAGGACATACACATAAAATACCTTCTTTTTTCCGTCTGGTAATATGTTAACCTCCACATCACACATTTTATACACACACGAAACGAAACCTGGAAGTGGGTTTTTCCATTTAATATGGCATTTCGAAAAGCACAAAGCCTTCCAAATTCTTGTGAAAGGGAAACTAACCGCAATTATAGGTATTAAATTTGACACATGGGTAATTACACATTGTACTATTTCGTTGGACGTTCCTCCCATATAATATTCCTTATAATGCTGTCTCACTCAGTCTATACAAAAAAAGAGAACTGCTCGCTTTTATTTATTATTCTTTAATGTGCGTAATTTTCCTTCTATTCGACAATGTCATTGTCATTTTTTCTATGTGGATCTGGATGTAGTACACACAGAGAGGTTCATGAAGGGAATTTCTTTTTTCTTCGGTCGATTTTCGTTTTAATTTTGGGATGGCACCTTCTGGCTGGTTGTACATATATGCGGCCTATTGTTGTTTATTAAGTGAGTGTTTGTGAGGAACGTGAATGGATGAATGACACAATTTAATTGACGGATGTACGTTGTATTATACACACCACACATTTTGTAGCCGGAAGGGGAGATTTATGTATTTAGTGAGGAAATTTTAATCTTTCTTTTTTCGGAAGAAAGTTACGCTACGACACCCACACCATTCATCATAATTTTTATTAGAATTTTTTTCGTTTTTTATCGTTTCACTGAACATCAAGACAGTTGAGGCGGTAATTAGCAGTTCGTGGAATCTCTTAGTATGACCACTTTTAGAGCTATGGAAACAGGTGACATTATTTTTTGGGGTTAATTTTTTGTGAGAAACTACCCAACATTGTTTATTCGGGCGTATAGTAGACTAAACATAAGGAGGTCCGTACGACAGTAGCTTCGATATTCCCGTCCGAAGTCTAATTTGAAAATTGAATTCTGAAAAAATTCAATAAAAATTAGGTGACGTTTACTATAGGCAAAAAACGCTGAAATCCAAAATGGCGGCTGGTTGCCATTTTCTTATGTCATCGAAAACTATTCTACTCTGAAAACTCGATAAGGCTGAGTATACAATATTTGGCCTCAGCACACTCATTTTGAATTCCATTTTCTTATATTATTGCTGCATACTTCATATTATAGCTGTGTAATGTATATTATGCTGTACATAGACGGTTCTCATTATCTTCAAACAAAAAAAAAGTTACAAAAATCGTCCGAAACGCACTCGATACATACGCAGAAAACCCTAAGGTCCTAACACTTCCAAGAACCTGACACTCCAACAGGCTCTACACTCATGAGCCACTCACCGGATTCCAATAAACTCTTTTTCTCTGATTGGTATAATCAATTCTTTTCAAATGAAACCAAAATCACGGAAATCGGGTAAAATTCACTCGATTTATACATAGAAAACCCTTAGTGCCCAGGCTGCCTTCATTCTAAAGCCTCTAGCTCACGGACCACTGAGTATCGTCAGTTCCTATCATTTGCTGTTTTCTTTACATTTTCCGTAGATACACTCAAAAGACACTAAAACACTTGAAGGGCTTAAGCATGAGCCGTCCGAAAGTGCCAATCTTCGAACTTGTCTTAACAACTTGGACTGCCTTTCAAGGAAATTTGTCTAATTTAAGTTATCGTGATAACAGACACTGCTGATTACACCGGGGTGTAATGAACTTTCATTTAGAAACTTTGGCTGCAGTTTCTACTCTTCAGTTCATGTGTGAAGTCGAAACTTTATATTTTTAGCTATGTGACAGTAGACAACATCTTTGTTCGGATGGCAAAATGGGGATTGCCTTCGTCAAGACAGTGTAGTAGATTTCATATTTCATCAGCTAGGACACACCAAGTTTTTATCGATACACATAAATTGCGTAGAGATCGTAGGGATCCTTTGTCATCATCAGAATCTTTAGTCCCGTGCTAGGAACTAATCTCCACCTGAAGCTAATGCCTAACGCTTCACATGAGCCACTCCACATGATCAAACTGATCCCAATGGTTAGCTAATCTTTAGGACCTGATCAAAGAGTGGCCGGTATTAATTTTGCTTTATTGTGGTAGTAATCTCAAATGCATTTTTTACCAATGATACCTTAGACTATAGGAATGTACTCTGGTGCCCTATGAGCTAATTTTCTCGTCCATTCTTTTTGTTACGGCCACGTGCTCTTAAATTTACTTGCATCCTGACCCAGCAAATTGAACTTTGTATGTCAGGCAGTCCTCGGGGTTGTATCAAAAGAAGAAGAAAAAATTTTGAACATGAATCAAAGTTGGTAAGTTGTTGTTGTTGTGTGGGAAAAAGTTGTTTACTTCAGAACTTTAAAACAAATTTTTTCATTTCTTTAATTCATTCCACCGAAACTAAAAATGAAAATTTTGACTGCATTTTGCTGTTGTTGTAAGATTTCTTTCTCTTCTCTATACGTCAGCACATTTTTCCGGTGAAAAACTTTAGATCGCTTCAGATTAACAATTCGTTAGGTTGGTTTGATATTTTCTTTATTTGCATTTGTCTGACTTCATTGCATTCTTGCGTGAGTGAAACCAGAGAATTTTCGTCATTCCTTCTAAATGTGTTTCCCGCACTCGACTCTATCTGAAAAAAGCTAATTAAATCTGTTGACAATCACTTCCAGTTTTAAATTTATTCAAATTTCATCGTTGTCATGCATAACCGTAATAAAAGACAAACCATTTTACATGAGGTGGAGAGCCTCCAATTACATTTATAAAGCACACACCATCAAAAAAAAACAGCCCAATGCAATTCATGTGTTACACTCTTGACCGACCGCATGATGCAAGGCACTTGTGAAACGAACGAAAAAACCTTTTCAAAGAAGATGATGATGAAGAAGAGATGAAAAAAACCACCACACAAAACTGAAATTTATTCGTTCTTTATTTTATTATCCATAACCTCCATCAGTTATAATATTTACCATGCACATCGCACTCTAGATTGTACATTATAAAACAGAAAAATTCCTTTAAACCAGTTTGACCAGTCACCAGCCTGAGCCCAGAAGAGATGAAAAATTACGTGAAAAATGTGTTTTTAAATCGATGAAGAAACAACACAAAATGAAGAGAAAAGAAAAGAAGAAGAAAAAACCCACCGTAAAAACGTACAAAAAAGTTCGTGAATGTTTGGTTTATATTTATGGCGTTAGTTTTCTATCTGTTCAAGGAGGATCGTTGATTACAAAGTGTAATATCTCCGCCACGACATAATATTCGTTTATTTATTGTTTATTAATCATGTTATGTGGCAGGCAGGCAGGCCAGTTTAAATTGAATTTCTTGGAGAAGGACTCCATTTCAAAAGGCACACAAATATGTGTTGTGTATTTATATACAATTAAGACATGAGATAACGTGCAAAGAAGACCAGTCACTTTGGGTTTTTTTGTTGTTAATGAATGGATTGATATTTTTATGAATGAATGCAGTTCTTTCTGTTAGGGGTTTCTTTGTTCGTCGCTTTGAGAAATTCAATCGATATTTATAGGTCTCGTAGAGTAATCAGAGTACCGATCCTTGAAGTTTTGTAGTCAGTTAACGAAAAGTAACTTCAAAGGAGCAACTCAAGAGACTCGTGGTCTTAGCCCTCTTGGTTCTTGTCCCTCTTGGTTCTTGTCCCTCTTGTAACCTACTAACCTTCTGTATTAATACTAGCTGCACCTGCAGAACCTCGTTTTTTGCTAGTCACTGAAGTGCTAGAACCCGTTATCAAGGATCTTTGAGAGTAAGATATATTTCGTAATTGTTTGGAGAGGTATAAATGCAGAAAGCACGTGTTTTTGGCGAATTATAAGAGATATGAGACTTCATTCGTTTAGCATTGCTTCTAATGAGCTAAGTTGGTTGGACAGTAATGGAGCTGACAGACCATTGTTCGACTTCAACATACGTTCAAAGTGATCAAGCTAAAGCGTAGTACACAACTACTGCAAAATGCTTGCAAAATGGACCCATGCAAAATTTGACAGAAAATGGGCTAAATATCAAATATTTTACCTTTAGTGCAAATTTGGGTAAAAGGTACACTTTCACCGATAATTCTATTTTTTGTTCAAAACTAACACATTTTCACTCGACACTATGGTCGCACATTTTTTTAAAAAAAGACTCTGCGAAAATTACAAAACGCAGAAATGTAGGTTACATTTCCAGCGTAAACTTCAACGCTCTTAATGTTTCTGCCACTCTGTGAGAGATAAGTGCAATGCAAAATCTTAGAAGTTGACACATTTCATTGTAACTCAAGAGCCTAGTTGTACCTTTTTTACATGTACATTTCTAGCGAATCATAAGCGAAGTTCTTTTTATTCGGCTCATCACCAAACATGCGGGAAAGAAGTTTTTCTTCTACATGTCGTGTATATCTCTTCTTTAGATATGGTGGTTAGGTTACCACTAAGCTGGGTAACCAAGAAAAACATTGTACAAGTGTTTATGAAACAGTAATGTTCATAACGCCACACCTGGTACATGTGTTCGTTAAAGTGGCCCGGAAGATCTGGTGTAATCTACTTAGATTGCGAACGAGACATGGCGTTGCAACGAAATGTTATACAAGTGGACAGTGGGAGTGGACATTCATCAGCAATCCTAGCCGAAGTTGTGGAAATCCACATCATACGATGAACCATTTGCTAAAATAGTGCTCAGTTTTTAAAGATACGAAGGCGATGACTGTGATTCCATTAATTTAACGGACCAAGCGTTAAGACGGATATCGTTGTTGACCTTTTGATTTATTTTTCTTTTGTCTTCGATTTCATTTCGCTCAATCTTCTTTGGGACTCACTCCTAATATCTATCCATACGCTGAATAGGTAAAATCTAATAAGCTGGCAATGATTTTACTCTAAACTAACAAAACGCTTCTACTGGCATCGTCAGCCTGTTTAAAACGAAGCCAAATGAATGAAATTTAATTTTTACTTACATATCGAAACCCTTTCAACGAACTTTTCTTTAAACAAAAATACACTGAGTCTCCAAGTATACACCCTGATGTTTCATCGATAAAAGTTTTCTTTTACAAGAAATGCCTGTCATTTCATATTGATAAGTTGACAACAGTTTCATTGATGATTTTATAATTAATTTCGTCTAAGTAATGACGGTACGGTATATTGATGCGGGTAAAGTGTCTGTTTCAGAATGGTTGGAACATACTCAAACCTTTGACAGACAGGAAATGTTTCAACAGTTATAATTGTTGTTGAATCTTTTAATTCGTTTGATCGAAACACATTTTCAACTGTTGAATACTGAATCTTGTTCTTTCTTTGTTTTTACATAGATTTTTCTACATGAGACAGGAAAAAAATTCGTGTTTATCGCTTAAGAGATGAACTATCAATCCTATCTGCTCTTGTGGTCTGGCCCCTGAGACCGGTGTACACATCCTTAGGGATTGTCCGCGCTATACACCAGGCTCAGGCTTAACACCTTCAGGTATTATGACCTCCATGATGAGGATCTACCATCTTTAGATGGAAAGCGCCCTAATGAGTTTCTGAGTTTCTGCCAAAAACCGGAAGGTTCCAGCGACAGAGTTGGCAAGGGTCGAGAGTTGAAAACAAAGGATCTCTTTACTAGTAGGAAGCCTCTCACATCTCCAATCTATCTATCTGAGAGGTGGATAGATTTCGATATTATTTACTAATTCCTCGTCCAGTGCAGTGGTCGGAATCCACTGGTCCATTGGTTCCTGAATTTCATCATGACTTTTCGATGTAAGTATTCGCGCGATCAGTAACTCATGAAAAACCCTACAAATTCTCAAGAACGAATCGAGTCTCAAGCTCGGCTAGTTCACTACACGTCGTCCTGTATAAATAAACTGCTTTCGAATATTCACGCACAACGGTGATGGGGTTGAGGCATTATAATGTTCGTAAATTGTACTAATAATAATTGTCTACACTTAACGTCAGATTTCGAAAGAAAAAATTCAAATTTAATTTTCTTAAATAAACATTTCATTCAAGATATATTACATATCGGTACGGGTCGACTCAATGCGCTATGTGCTCTTGGAACGACATGAACAATATAAATATTCAGAACACGGCCACCAAAGAGGCATTAAATACGAATATTTTGTTCGGGTGTTTTTTTTTTCGTCTGTTCTTTTCTTTCAAAAGAACATTTTCAAACAATTTTACAAATCGTGTGCTGGTTGTTGTTGTTGTTGGATGTTTAAGAGATTGCTTTGGCTTATAAAAATGTTGAATTGAAGCATAGGCCCTAATGTGCACAATAATTTTTTTTCCTCTTCTTCTTCTATTCTGTTGATATTTCATTGTGTTAGAGATGGTTATATTTCAAGATTCTGAATTGTTTGTAGAAGGAGAGAGGATAGAAGAGGGAAAAAAATTGTTATATTTTCAAGTAGCGCTACACAGACGACAGGTTTAGGGAAGAGTGTGGAACAAAGGAATATGAAGAAGTGAAAAACAAATACCTAGATATCCGAATGCATACCAGTGCTCCAATGTTTCATGGGACTCTGATTTAATGGTGTGATGTATGCGCTGACAGAGAAGTGAACTTTGCACACTTGGGTGTATTGCAGCTCGGCATTTTGTTGGTTGTGTGTTTCCTTTTCCATTTTGTCGGGGTGTTAATGTCGTAATTTTTCAAGGTAATCGTTTCTGTAAGTGAAGGGCAAACAATTGCATTTAATGTGGATAGAGATTTTGGGAAGATGTTATTTGCATAACATCAACACCGAAATAAGGGCCATGTAGCGTTCTTCTTCTTCCTCGCCTACGACTAGTGTTTGCAAATATTTTTCTGATTTTCATTTCGACTTTAAAATTTTCGTTGATGGGTCTCGCATTCGCAATTTTCTCCTACTCTTCTCTTGTGTTAGCTCGAATCGCTTCTGTCGCTGTATCGCATTTGGCCGGCCCAACTGTGCTATGGTCTTTCCCTTTTACTCACTTTAAGGATGTCTATCGAAAGAAATTTTCTCGACACATTGCTTTCATCGTTGGAGTAAACGATCCAAACCATTCGTTCCCCTCGTTTCTGTCTTTGTCGACGATGGCTTACGTGATGTTCAACGTGCCTCGTAAATGTTCACTCTAGCGACATGCGGCACATTTTCATCTCCGTTGTCGTAAGATCACACCAAACTTTTTGAACATAATCCAGCATTTTGAACCATAAGTGAGTGCAGATCGTACTACCGTTGAGTATAGATTTTGCCCGTGAGTTTTGCTGGCATACGCCGTTTGTCGCACAATACTCCTGAATTTTGTCGCCATTTAAGCCAGCCCACACTGATCATATGATTCAAGTCTTCGTCACAATTCCCAATCTTCTTGATTACCGAGCCAAGATGTTTGAAGCTGGTGCATTTCGGCATGACCATCCCGTTGATCATTATGTCTGGCGATGAGGCGTGTGTGTCACTAAATTGCAGGAACATGTATTCAGTCTTTGACTACTCACTAACTTTTTCCACTTCTCAAATACTTGGAGCTTTGCTGACCTGTCGCTTGCTAGATGGGCCAGCGTCGTCGTCAGCGAATAGTACATTTAGCAGGAGTTCTGAATACACTGGCCTGATGTACAAGTACTAGGCCATTGCCATGTGGCTGCTTATCGGGCTGAATTATGTAAATATATTCCAGTCGAATTTGGGTGTGTAGGTGACAGCCTTAGCCTATGCGTTACTCTCAAATCAAAATCCAATAACCATGGATATGGGAAAGAAAATCAATTAAATTATTCACTTTAATAAATTTCACATCACATTTCACTTTGTTGCTTCATATTAAATAACAATTTGAATCTCGCTCGATATACCCTTCGGAAAAACCCTCATCAACAAAAATATATCCAAAATGTCAACCCTCCCGGTTTCTGTGTGCTAGCATGTATGATGCGATACATATACTCTCTCTCTACCCGGTTATTATTATTTACTTGATCGTGGCATGGAAAATGGCTCTTTATAAGAATTCATTTTATCAATTACAGACGGATACAGATGGATTTTGATGGTGATGTAAATAAAAGTGTTTTTCTGTGATAGAAATGAGAAAAGGACCACCCATTTTGTAGACAAATAACCAAAATGCACAGACAGCCAGGCCGTATTTATATTGCTGTGTTATAATATACTCTGAATTCATGCTGAACAAAGTTTTTACAAAGTTTTCAACACCCCAAAAGTGTGTGTGTTGCCTGCAGGAGAATTAAATATCATTCCATGTTCCATACAGAACATGCAGCGGGATACATGTATTCGAATGTGTTAATTTGTTTGATATTTCTCGAATCTTTCATCAAAAAAACCTTTTGTATAAATATTCAAGTACACAATTTGAGTGTTAAGAATTAATGGATTAAAAAGAGAGTGGAAAAAATTCAAAAACCATTTTTTTCTTCCTAATTATTAGGGTTGGTGTGCTTCAGAAGGAATGTTTTCCTAACCGAATGTTGTTTGATTTTGCGTTTGTTTTGTTAAGGCGGTGCTCGACAACAGTTACAGGCCTCACCATTGTCTATTATTTCAAATGTAATGAAATCAACTGTGTTTTGAATGAAATGAAACATGAACGAAAAGTCTTCGTGTGTTGGTAATATCATCTTCACCAACACCATGTTGTCTGTTTAATCGTTTTACCGCGGGATTACGTGTTATTGCGTGACATTAATGACAAGCGAGAATTAAATATTCCATGTCTTGTTTACGCCTAATTCCTCATTCTGTGTAGCCATATCTAGAATTCACAGATCATTAGGGATTGTTCACGTTTCAAGTACGTTCACGTTTCCTTCAGCTTTTAATAAGATGCTGTTCACATATTACGTCACACTTCGAGGGGAGGAGGAGATGTACAGCAAAACGTGACCGTCTTAACAAATTCGGGTCATATTTGAGTGACGGGAATTCAAGGGAAAAGTGAACATCCGAATTTCATTATATTTCTCCTCTCTCACCTGTCACAATGCGTCCGTTTTTTGACATCCTATTCTCCCCTAAGTGCGGATGTCCTTTATGGACAGCTCGAAGGAAAAATCGTCTCTCATTTTCTGTCAGTGGTTCTGTAATTTATTTTTAATAGTAAGGACGGTTTTTGAAGTGGTTAAGGCGCACCGACTTCTATTGGGTGCGTAGCACTCAATAGGATACAGGTCATTTTTCTTAGAATTCATGCAATTTTCAAACCAACTTAACATAGCCGTGAATTTATGACAGAAAAAATTTTGCCTGCCGCGCTTCCCAAGATATGAATCCGGAAGTTGCACCCAACAACCAAAATGGAAGTCGGCGCGCCTGAAGTGGTTACACAGATAAAAAAAAACGGTCTCCTAATCAGAAGAATGTGAGGAATGCAACTGGTTCCGAACTGTTTTTGTGACTCAAACTCAATAAGAAATTGGATTGGAGAGAGATACTCTGACCAAGTTTGGTTTATTAGTTCTAGGCCTGATTATGCTAAGAATTTACGATTTCATAACGTACCTGAATGAACTTGAAACGTAAAAATCAGGTTCCCGAGATGCTGTAAATTGTGATTCACTTTGGGTTTAGATTTCTTAAATTTCAACCTGAACCTGATATCTATACTCTGTTGTATCGATATGACCAATGTCAGTGCAATTACGTGAATCATTACAGTTTACCATTTGTAATCTCAAGCACCGGTTTAATGTAAATCTTACTTCTTGTTCTCTATATGTCATGTCGTTCATAAGCTCCAATTATACCATCAGCAAATGTGATGTTGTCAATGGTTGCTTAAAGAAGTCGCTGCGCTAACAACGCACTGATCAATTGAGTCACGCAACACTTCCGCACTTGATGCATTTTACGTATATTGAGTGGAACTTCATAAAAACTTTAATTCAATTTATGTCCAGCGTTTCGCATCGCTCACACAAAAAATGTTCTTTTTTTCTTCTTTCTTTTGTTTATCTCATTTTCTCACCGCACCGTCGTCAGTAATAAAAACAATTTCTTTTTGTATAAATCTTCGGTTCCATATTTCAAACGAAATTTTTTTTGCATTTTTTCAATAATGCGGTTGAAGCAAGCAAAAAAAAGATTCAACAAAATAATGGTGAATAATACGGAACGGAGTGTGTGATATAAGACTTGAATGACCAGTTCTTGGGGCTTGATGGTGTATTGGATCGTCAGAAATTCCTTGTGCATAAAATTTCCACATTTGCTTATTTGTGTTGGTTAAATTCCTTTCCAGCTCTTTTTTCTTGGATTAAATAAGAAAAAAAAAATTTCAATTGGAACTCTTCTCGCCGATGTGGAATGAATTCTTCTGCACGGTGGAAATATACACATTCGATTCGTAGATTTTGCTTTGGTTATTTTCATGCTTTTCGTTGGATATACGAAAGACACGAAAATAGTTTATTGTGTGGAGAACCATTTCACAAATCTTTTTTTTCGTTATACTCATTCGAGAGTGCAAACATAAGATTTATATCAAGAGGCAAAAAAAATTTAGATAAATTCATGAATTGTGGCTGCGCTCGGCATTTGAATACATATAACAAACCGTGAAATATAAATCTAGAAAAGGAATTCGGAATGGCAGAGAAGAAGAATTTCTTCATTATTCTTTGTGTTCATCTTTCGTTCCGTTGTCGTCGTATTAAATGCATGCAGTGACGATGGAATTGTGACTGTGAAAAAAAAAATTGGAAATAGTGTCCCACGCAATCTACTTTGCTTCACGTTTTTGTTCGCTCTGTCTGTTCGACGTATTTATTATGTGCCGAAAGTTGGTCGTGAGACAAATGCAATGGCTCGTAGGATGATATGGCTACTAAATTCACTTTCAACCATTGACACATTTGTGACGCAAACGACACCGTTGTAATCGTTGAATCAATTACTTCCATTGTTTAGCCCCAATGAATCTATAGATCATCCATTTGTGATTCACCCGTGTGTGATCAGCAAATCCCGGTTTCCATGAATTTGCTTTCACGTATCTTTTAGCGAAAGATGGTCTAATCCCATACTAGCGGCTTTCTATTTCGCCAATCGATTTAAGTGAGTTGGTCAAGCCTTTTCCCGATCGATTGCATCCCGTTGTTGGCTCGAAGATCAAAGGAGCATTGCTTTTTGATAGGTGATCAAATCGTTAACCATTACGTACCTTGGATGTCGACTGTCTCTTTTTTTACAACACAGTCCGTAATATCCCAATATCACTTGAGCTCCACATACGCATGTGTGTGTAACGTATACAGGGATTCCCATACTGAGTGACACAGCAATTTTGAAAAACTGGTTACCCAATAATGTCACAGTGTAGAGAACGGAAAGGTGTTTAACCATGCTCCTGACTCCTTGCAGTTATTGGCTAAGATTCTCCGTTTAGTTGGCTCAGTTACAATTCGTTCGAACCACCGCTGCTGCTGTTTCGAGCACAATTCGGTGTCCCATTTATGTTGAAATTTTCAATCCGACTTCTGCACAATATCTGACTGTGCGATCGTGGACCATCCAGCTCAATGAAAATCAGTGAAAATGTCGGAACGATAGTGCTGACGATATCCGTCACCGAGTGTATCGAGCCTAAGAAACTTGAGTAGCATAGGTTAGTGGCGCCTCTTCGGCAGAGAGAATCGGCAGTTCATCATACTTTCCATTGTTTGATTTAAGAATGCAATCGTACTCTTCTAGCTAGCATGTCCAAAGTGGAAATGTAGTCTATAACTCGGAATGTTGAATTCACCTTCTCACATTTGGTCATGTTACCATTTCGATACTTGTACCCAGCTCTCAATCATTAATTCATTGCCTGAAATGTGATTTTGATTTGAATTTATTTTCGATTTATCAACATTCCTCTGCCTAATTTTGAATTCACTGTCGACCACAAAATTTACAAAAGAAAAGCTCCGAAAGCATTGAATGTTTGCGTGTGTAAATTGAACCGCGTACATAAATATAACAAAACTATTGCTGCAAATTGCGCATTGTTGGGCATATTAGCACCAACAGAAAATAAACCGCCACACAGTTAATGATTCTATTCGATAGTCCAATACGTGGGTATACATCCACCACAGAAACCGAGAAAATCTCTCGCCAATAAAGTAATTTTAATTCATTGACCAGGGAATTTGTTTATTTCAATCGTTGATGCCTCCTTGTGTAAACAATTCAGTTTATTTTTGCCGACATTTTCGAATCAGCTCTCTCACTACTATAATGCCGAGCCTGATGTATTCGCAAAAAAAGTCTGTGTTGCAGAACGGTGGAGACCAAAAAAGTGTGTTACGTTGCTATGATCCCATTGTATTGTTTTAAAAACAACAAAAAAACACTGCTCCCGTCCATGCTCGCTTCGAATGGGGTCTCTGCGTTCCTTTTGCATGTAAACTATGGAACGGAATTGCTTGTTTTGACTTGTTTTAATTAGTTAACTTGTCAAAACACACAAATTTCCAGAACCAAACCCACACAGCAACTCTATTTATAAACCGATCATTCTAAACAATTAAATTTTAATCGAAAATTTTCTTTTATTTTCAGGTATGTGCAATGTGTATTTTAGTGGATGTGGTTCACCATTGTAGGATGAGTAATTTACATGTAATATCGCTTGAGTTGTTGTTGGTGCAGTTTATTGAATTTGAATCATGCGTTCAAAGCTCAGTAGCTTGCTAGGCACTGAGGGCAGATGGATGGAAACTGTATGATCTGTTAGTCAGCATCAGTTGTGGTCCTGAGTCCCTCTCGATACGAAAAACATTTGTTCTGCGACTTTTTGATTAAAGCCCTAGAAGGGTTCTAGACAGGGTCGCCCTAGTGTATATCTCGGCTGGTACGCATAGCAGAAAATCCAAATTGGTGGCAGAATGTAGGTGGGACTCTAAGAAAAATGCGATTGAGAAATGTAATTCTCGGTGGAAAGTCTGTTGTGTCAGACAAGTCGAAAATAAAAACTTTGACTTGTCTGGCCTTTTCCATGGAAACTGTTATTTCTCAACTACACTCGTCATAAGTAGGCTCTTTGATCTTAACACCAGATTTTTTACGGTGTGAGACGGCCGAGACGGCCTAGTGTATAGGGCCATCCTTGTTTGGGAGCTCGAATCAAAAAGTCGTAAGGCGCGTAATATGGCAGAATATTCAGTCCGTGGCCTTAGGGGTTATTCACAAATTACGGACGCACCTAAGAGGGGATGGAAGTTGACGAAAAACGTGCAAGAACGTGTGATGGGGGACGTTGGGTTAGCGAAAAGCGTGCGTACAAATTGAAACTGTTCAGGTTCTATTAAATTAAGTGCTTAGTAGGTTTCAGCCATTATTTCGTCGTAAACTGTGACCATAATCCATCATTCGCCTGCTAAACAGTAATTGATGATAGTGATCGTCGAAAGAAGTAACAAACGCCACTTTCATCTTTGGAAAAATGCGCAACGTTAGAATCTTTCACCTCTACGCATACATTGAAGGACTAATTTCGTGCGTACGTAACTTGTAAATGGCCCCTATGTGGAACTCATATAGTCATAGGATCCAGGACTCTTGGCTTTCGGTTCAACATATCTCTGTGAACACGGGTTAAAATATCAGGGGAACGTGAAGTTATGATTTTTAGAGCATCACAAAGGAATTGACATCGAATCGAATGAATGTCATTAACTTCAAGTAGCACGCCCTTTTGCAAAATATAGCTTTAGCTCCAGCTCAAGAGCAATTAGCATAAGT
>JANTFA010214851.1:0-16853 GCA_026413405.1 Phytosciara flavipes
CATCTTTTTAGGTCATCGAAAACAGTTCTACCGCTCACAGATGGTGCAAATGGAAAGTATTGACTACACCCTTTCAGGATTTTTTTTGATCAAAATCGGATCGCATGCTCCGAAGTGGGCATAAGTCGAGCTGCTCGGTCGTAAAGTGAAGCTACAAAGTTTCTTTGTCGATGTCTCGAGTAATTTTATCCGATCTTCATGATTTTTTTCTGTTTGAACGGGAATGACGACCGTGAAATGATGATACTGTTTTCAGTTACTTATAAAAATGGCTACCGGTAGCCATATTGGATTTTAGTGTTTTTTATCTTGAGTCAATTATATCTGATTTTGATGGATTTTTTCCAGAGTTCAATTTATAAATTGGACTTCGGACGATACTTTCAGAATTGCTGTAGACAATTTTAGGGGAGGGATGAGTTTCAATGGAATGACAGAGTAGTTGCAGAATAGTTTTCAGATGTATGCATTTTGTGGACAACTAACTATATGTCGTACGGGTCCCCCTTATGTTCGTACTCTCTAGCTATATCTCTCTTTACATGGGCAAAAAAGCCCCACAAACGTATAATATGAGATTTATGTAATTATAATTTTTCATTAATATTTTTTTCCTCCGTTTTATAACAATTTTTAATGACTTCGTTCGATGTGTGTTATATTACAGAGAGATAGTTTTTCTGTAAAAACGGAGAATATTTATGTTTTCCATGTTGCTTTGAATTTACACATCTACACATTATATGATTGGCCGTGTACATAGGCCAGTCATAAAAACAAATTTTAATAGTTTAATAATAAAATATTGGCATAAAATCGAAGCTAAAAAAACATGCTCATGTGCTCAACGGTGGAAACCAACAAAACGCAGGCATTCCACGGAAATTTTAAAGTGAAAAAGTCGGCCAAAAAACAGATGGATTTCCGATGAAAAAGTTGGTAGAAAGTGAGTTTTTCGTAGCTGTTTTTTCATATTTAAACCTAGTGCAAATTCATTAACAATCCTAAATCTTAACTTGAGAGCATAAAACGACCCATTAACCATTAGGATCCTAGATAAATTCGATTTCATTTTCCGAAGCCATTCAGAGTCGACTATACCCAAAGTAGTCAACATTTACGAATATTGCAAAGGGTTAGCAAAAATTTCACTGCTCCTCACTGCTTCCTTTTCGAAATTCTATTCAGTAGTCAAAATGGAATGAGGTTGTCATTCCGTTGTTGAGAAAAATGTTTAATATGAAGAACAACTTTTCGCCAAAAATGCACAAGAATTTGTGACCAGAACAAATGGTTTGGATGTTGAAAGAACTGTTTTGCATATATGAGGCTGAACAGGTTGTCGTCACCATTTATCTGCGTAATTCAGCATACGTATCATGTCAATGACAGTCAATAGTTCATCGGAGAGATGCTATAGAATCTATAGTATAGGTTTCATATAGAGAGTTGATAAAAGAGTTGGAAAAAGTGGGCAATGTGAGTTAGTGGAATGCCTGAAAACGGCATCAATGGTGATGATGGTGTATATTCATTTATATCAACTTATCGTGGATGTTACGCGTTGAAATGTGTATTTTATCTAGTTGATACACCGTTCAAGATGGTACAAGCCATTTCGGTTAATAAAAGGAGGAAAATAAATGCGTTCATTATGTTTTGAAATAATTATCATAAAGTTGAATCACCTGTACATAATTTTTGTTTTCATAATGGAAATGTTGTTGAAACTTTATGTGTTTCGATCCTACAAAAAAAAGCATTCCGTTTAATTTTCTATATTTTTATTGTGAACTCAAAAACGGATTTTAGGTCTTCACCGCCACAAGTTTGCTGCTCGTTAAAGAAACGTGAAATGGTAATAAAACTCCTAATTGTGCGATGTGCGGGAACGAACAAATTCCGATTAATTGTAAAATTGACGGTATATACAAAAGGTTAGATCGTGGCTAATTCACTTAAATACTATACGAAGTGCCGGCACATTGTCATCTGGCTTTACTTGGCGAAAGGAAATTGGCTTGGAGTAGAAAGTTTGAAGTAGTCCCGACTGCAAGTGGTCACTCCGAATATCATGTTATCACAATCACACCCACCCAACGTAATCGGGCGAAAATTCACGGTAAACTTGGATTTGAGGCGAATTATTTTTTTCTGTGCAGACATGCCCTTCTTCTGCATTTAGATATTTACTTAGCATGACCCCGTGAACGTTTCACCATGAAGCCTTACTAGACAATGTCCCAAACCTAAGCCCCCTTTTTGAGTATACACTACTCTGATCATCAGCGTACACTTTATCTCTATGTGTTAACAAAGCGTGACCATTAGCTGTGAACAACGTTTGGCTAATTTGATAATTATCATATCAACAAATTAAGCATTTAATGGTCACCGTGCCATTTAAAATGTTACTCGATCTGCAAATTCTTAATAATCGTTCTCAGACTATAAAGGAATGGAAAAATATTCTTAAGCTATCCGAGTTATGCATTCTGTTGGTGGTATAAAATGTTAATAAAAACGTAAAGTGGAGCATGGGATAGTTCAAATATTTATGATTTCAACGAATTTTATGGTGAAGCCATTGTGCGCACATGTCTCAATTTTTTGTTGTTGTTTTTTAATTAAATTATTTTTTTGTCTCTCTGTATCTATTTAATTAAACGAAATGTGTATTTTCGTTCATGTTACATTTTAATGACTCTTTTTACACATTTTTCTATCAAGTGCTCTCTGAACACACTGCTGGTAGTTTCAGGTAGTTATAAACCACCTACTTGAAATACCACTTATTATTATATAAAAGTATAGCAACTTATCAACCTTAATATTTTATGAAGAGATAGCGAGAAAACTTAAGGGGGACCCGTACGAGTGGTGCACGGCATATAGCTGGGTTCTAGGAGTCTATAAAAGGCACCCATCTTAAAACTGCTTTGCAACGCTGCACCGTTAAATTATTCCATTTATATTCAACCCTTGTTGAAATTGTTTAGAGCAATTTTGATAGTTCGTTACGCAGACTAATTTGAAAATTAAACTCCGGAAAAAATCCACCAAATCAAGTTGAATTTACTCTGAATATAGACGCAAATTACTAAAATCCAAGATGGCGGCCATTTCTCAGATCACTGGAAACAGTATTGACGCTTAATAAAGCGGTGAGCTTCAACGAAGTCTAAAAAGTCGATGCACCACAAGTTTCACACCGGAAAATTGTTTTTGGGTCAAAACTACAAACTGTTCTGTTCCGTCATATTACAATTTTGGCGGTATATTTTAAAATAATTGACGAACATGATTTTTCTCAATATAATATTGAAAATTTGAGGAAAGAAGATTGTTGCACCCAAGCGAATCGTTGTTTTTTATCGATGAACATCGTTATTCTAAGCAAAAAATGGTTCTATAGTAAACCTCTAAAGACTTTGGTTTTTTGATCATCTAGTCTTAAATTTCAGCACAATTCGGAATACTTCAAATTGACTCTCAAAACAATTTTCCGGTGTGAAACTTGAGGTGCATCGGATTTTTTCTTAGGTCACCGCAAACAGTATTACCGCTTTACGGTTGGCATTACCTTTCAAACCAAAAAAAATCACGAAAATCGGGTGACATTTACTCGAGATATCGACAAAGAACTCTACCTTCACTGTACGGCCAAGCAACTCGAATTAGGCTCACTCTATGGACTCTAATTTCCGAGCACGTGATCCGATTTTGACAACATTCTTTTTCCTAAATTGGTGTGGTCAATACCTTTCATTTGCACCATCTCTTAACTTACGATCAATACTGCCGGTAATATATATGCGAGAAACCTCAGCTCGACCTCGAAAATAACCGTTATTCGACGAAATCTCTGGATCAGCTCTACCGATTTTGCTCATCTTCGAACTTAGCCTGGCTTGTTTGATTACAAATCGAAGAAAAAATTCCCATCAAGATTGGTTTCGTTTTACTCAAGTTATCCTCTTCACGGACAGACATTTTTTTATTGGTGTGATTTGGCATCTAGGGGTGACCATAGAAGGTTTGCCCTTACCCAGGGATTCGAATTCGACGTGTTACAAACGTAAGAGTGAAAGCATGAGACTCGTGTACTTCGTACGGGTTTAAAAAAATTGTTTCTTTGTTGTTGTTAACTAAATTAAAATAACAAGCTCTAATGATATGAATTCATTTCGAAGGAATGGAAGAAAGAAAGAAAAAAACGTCCACGGAACAACTTATACAAAAATGCATTAATTATATTAATATGAATTACGTATTATTATGTAAACATTTTGTATATTTATTTAAAATATTTTTTTTCTTTCTTCCTTCCTTAATATTCGTTCGTTTGATATCTTTTCATTTTTGAAATTATTAAATAGAAAAGTTTAATTTAATTTTTTTTGTATTTATCTGAAATTAAATCAAGTTAATTTAAATCTTGTTTACAATTGCTTTTACAAAATAATGTAACCTACACACATAGTCAGCGAGGTTTTTTATTTGTTGTTATTATATTAGATCACTTGGGCGAGATTATAGTTCGAAAAATCACAGAAAAATATTATTCTCTGGGAACCAATCAGATTATTGTAATGTTGTGTTGTCTTTTTCTCTTATGGGTAAAATGATTGATATGAAATAGTTTATATTCGAATCGCTATACAAAGGTCAACAATCCTATACCTCTTTTTAATTAAATGGAACAAAAAAAGATTTCCACTAAGGGTTTAAACTTGCCAAACTGGAAATAATAGGTTTTCAAACACACTCCGAGAAACGTTTAAAAATACAGAAAATGCGACTGATATTTTTAATCGACAAACAAAAACCTTAAGAACGTAGCAAAAAGCCTTCTGTTTGTGTATATTATGTTTAACCTGTGGTTACATCTACCTGAATTAATATCATAATTCCAATTCAATCTATTTTGGTATCGTGGTTCGTTCAAAGAAATCAACAGAATGATTCTATGAATTTGAAACAGATATTCGAACAAGTTTCATTTTGTTTAATACAAACTGATATGTTCGGGTGGACGCCCAATGGGCAATTATTATGTTAATTACGAAATTGTTAAGCAAAATAAACGGAAAACTCAGAAAAAGCGCAGCGTGTGGCAGCATTGATCGAAAGGCACCTATTTTACTGTTCCCACTTGAAACTTCTCGTCCTTTAGCCCCATTCGCAAAATCAAGGGGAGAATTCGTTGTGAGTGACGCACTTTCTTCGATGCACATTGGTGCAGGGATGAACCGATCTATTATCTGGAAATATAGTTGCTTCTGGGATCGGAACAGCAGTTACGGTCAGAACATTTCACCACTTGCTGAAAGTAATGACTTTCTCTCACATGAATATCCATCCATTCAGGTGACATTTTTTCGACGTAGGCATGTTCAACGACAGTTGAATCAATTGAGTTGATGTGAGTACAGTAGAACTTTTCGACTGTTCAACTGTTTAATGTCTTGACGGAATTTCGATGTTTCGGTAGAGCGGACCAAAACTTATCCAGCCTATACTTTCTATGAAATAACATGACCGTTTTTGGCTCACTGAGAATGAGTGTACACTATACGTGTACAGACTGAGTGTAATGAAACAGAATATACATCAGTCTTCGTCCATTGTCATTGTACACTGTACAGTGTGCGTCTCACACGTTCAATCTGGTGTATGCACTCAGCTAATATAACTCCGTCTCATTCTAAAAGGTGCTTTTGTTTTTATGTCATCTTTCCGATTAGGCAATCACACATCCAAAAACATGGCGTTCGCTTCGATAATTCAGCGTCTCTTTTCGAAGAAAGATTTAAAAGATGAAATTGAAGATTTGATAAAACGAAACGGTGACTTTGAAAAGGTAATCTTTACATCACAATTACCAAGTCAGTCACTTACAGTTTGTTGAAAACGACAAAACATTGTCTTTAGATACTCTCCGACGTGTTTTCTACCTACAACAAGCTTGGTTTTTTCGACCGCACCGACTGGCAGGAAATTGTGCTAAAATCAGTGAAGGATGCGCTGCCAGCACAACATGAGCCTGATGCCGTTGATGCTGTTGAAACGACCAGGTACGAATTGATAATTTTAATATCGTGAGCATAATAATAAGAGGTGCCGAATCGGTACCAAAAAAATGGCCGGCCATCCGTCTGTCATCAAGATAGCTTCAGTAAAACAAATCCAATCTTGATTTTCGTCGATTTTTTATACAACTGGATTGATTGAACATACTACTCGCATAGGTCAATTCTTATGTTTGTTCTTCTTTGCATAAAACTTTGTATGTGTGATACGGTCATTACCTTGCATAATATTATTTTGTAACAAGCATATAGCTGACGGCTGATTCATTCACTAGTTCTACTTTGAATTTTTTTTAGTTCGGATCAGCCTGGTTCGAGTCAGCTGTCCGATGTTGGAGGCTCTCTTCGACGCTCTGGCAGAACCAGAAAGAACACTGATCGTAAGTAAATTTTTTTTTGCTGCAATGGTAGACTGAATACTTTCAAGAAAATATATTTGGCACTCAAAAGATTGGCAGTAGTTTGAACTTAACATTTTTTCATGAAACTCACGTTGTTTCACAATTTGTTGTAACAGACCTTCGGCCTTATTTAGATAAAATGATAAATGTAAAACCATCAACCATGTCATGAAGAACTAATGATTAGTGAAAGTATTCAACAAACCAATTGACGAATTTGAATAGTTCAAATACGAATCTGTATTAGACGATTGATTCTTAGCAATTCCATAAATTGTAGTCCGTTCGAGGTGAGGGCAACTGGTGGAAGTGCTTGAAATGAAGCGTCTAATACCGATTCGTACAAAACGTTTTGTGCAAAGGGGTCCCATTATAACAAAATCTGGCCACAAGATATGAAAATTCGCATGAATTTCTATCGATTCGACGTAATGTCTTATATTTCATGCTTGTAATAAAGTATTGCACTGTATTTGCTAGGATCGTGAAAAAAATTGAAAGTAATGAAGTGACCCAAACCAAATTCAAGTTGATAGAACTCACTTTTATTCAGGTCCGTCGCAAAATTTTCACTTTACATGCATCATTCCAATGACACATTGTATGTACTTTCTATCACTTGTTATACATATTCTTGTCACTAGTGGCAAAGGTTCAAAGTTGTGCTGTTGATAATTGAAATTCTGCCACGAAATTGCATGTTGTATGCAACAGACAACACGTTACTATAAAAGAGCTTCAATCTTGACTTGTCTCTTTCTTTTCAGGGTTCACATTCGACATGAGAAATTGAGAATTAAAATGCCAACTTATTGTCCATTGTGGTTTAATATGGCAAAATAAACGTTGTACCGATTGAAGTGAAAGATTTTGCATTTTCTGTTGAAAAATACTTTGATGTTGAGAAGTAGTATGGATGGAAGTAGTAGAATGAATGGTGAAACTGTTCATATGCTTGCCGTCTGTAATTTTTTTTACCAAAACAACAAATTTCAGACAGTCTTCGTAAAAACAGCCTCTATCAAAGCATCTATAACTAACAAGCACAAGAACAAATTTTTTTAACGGTCATTAGGCCCCTTATTTAGTATGGAACATTGGAACGCAGTGATATTATACCAACATAAAAAAACCAAATTTATATGAGAATTTTAGACTACTGCGTCGAGTAGGCCCCTTAGTGAAATTCTGTTCTGCTGCTTGGTAGTTATAGATGCTTTGCCTCTATACAAACACATACACTTCTTTCTAGTAACAGTGGCCGAATCGTTTTGTCGGCCACACTGTTACCGGAAAGAAGTGTGTGTGTTTGTGTATAGAGGCTGTTTATATTCGTGAATGTGCGATTCTAAGTAGTAAAGTAATCGATTTGTATATTTCAAAAAGACATTCAAAAAGAGACCGAACTGTAGTGTTGTATTCAGTGTAATGGAAAAAATGTACAAAATTTGAACGCAGCAAATGCCGTCTGGTGAATTCATTTGACAAAACAGAACTCTTTCGCAAGACAAGACAATGAAAATAATGTGTGGTAATTGAATGAGATTCACTTTTATGATGAATTGAAGATCGCGCAAAAAACCATAATTGTGAATTGTGACCATCAACGGACCTTGAAATGTTAATGATTTATAAATACAACATTGATACAATCGCCAAATAAAAATAAAGTCCTCGACGAGGACTCCTCGTCACAATTCTCACTGCTAAAATTTTTCTGTTATTTAGCATTTTGAACAGCTACATCAACTCCACCATTTCTTGCCATTGTTGTCGATTCGAAATTTCAAAATATTTCGACTTGGTCGGTGGCTTCGACAAACCTTATCTTTTGAGAAGGTTAGTTGGAAACGACAGAGTTATGCAAAGATTCAATAACACTTTCGTTGCCAACACCCTTCTTCAACAATTCCGAACTATTTGATTAATCTATTTATTAGACCGACCCAAGCACTTCATTCGAATCACTTGGAATCCATTTTTCACTTTGAATAAAACCACAGAATATGCCGTATCACCTTATCACCCTGTCAACAATAACTCTATGATGAATATTATGGACCTCCAATACTACTAAGGTGAATGGATGTTGGAATTGTTACATCTCAAAAATGAATGTTTCAGGTCTGAAAAATATGCTGACATGGGCGTTCTAGAACTAATGAAACCTTGTCAGCTCCTGATAAGTTTTCAGCCCTCTATTTTGACGACTATAAATGATCAAGTTGTGACAACTCTGTCTTCAAGAGGGAATCCTGCTACACAGAACCTGACATTTGATTTGATTAATCTAACTGAAATAAGTGAAAATTCCAAGAAAGCAAAACGTGGCTTACTTAGTGCAATAGACGGCGAAAACTGGAGCTCAGGTTTGCTGTTGCCATAAATTCTATGTTCCAGTATTATCATACGAATTTTGACACAACAAATTTTCAAACACATAATTCTCGGAGACGGCAACGCGGATCCGAAGGCAGTGATATTTCAACATAAACTTGCTTCCAGTTGTTTTTCAGCTGATCCATTCACACAAACAAAAGAGTTTGTTCGTCTTTATACCCGGTGAAACAGTTACACGCACGCGCGTGATAGTGACTAAGCCGTATAGAGACGTATAAGGTCTTTTGTTCGATGTTAGTGAATCAGCTGAAAAACAGCTGAATCAAGTCTACGTTGAAATATCACTGCCTTCGGCTGAATTTTCATAAGAATATTTGAATCAAAAGAGGAATAGATTGGATAACCATATGCTGATTAATGTACGCTTGCGGTCTACGAAAGATCAAAGCCTTATTACGTAAAAAACGATCACAACTGGGCCATGAAGACATCGTCCACACTTTCCAATACCATTTTTTTCCCGCAATTGATTCATCAAACTAAATTATGATATTTCTATAAACAAACAAATAAATCATCTATTAGGACAACTAAACTATAACACACATTAAGACTTCAACTTATAAGTATGTTAAGTTATGCTTGCAATAAAGATTTAATATACTTTTCGAAATCAACGATATATTCCAACTATAAAGACAACAATGTTTCACTCTATTTTATATTGTAAGGTAGGTAGGTACGACGACGACGACGACGTATATATGTAATCTTCCACCACATCGTACTACATAATATTTTCAATTGAGTTATATTCCATAAATGTCAAACTTCAATTTGTACGATGCAATAATATAATTCATTTTATATGATCTTTTAAGTTCTTTGTGGAGTTTGCTTAATAGTCAGTCACTGATGACCTGAGTGTGATAGCAGAGCCGTTGAATTTTAAAGTATCGCAGATTTTATAGTTTTTATTGGCTATTATGATATGCTTGGATTTGCAATAGCTGTCGAATGAGTTTGTTTTAATCTTAAACAACGATATGCATATGGATTTTATGTAGATTACGATGGAAAGAAAAAAAAAATGTTATGGCAATCAGAAACAGGCGCAAATGGTATGTATACGGAGTATTCAACGACTGGGGTATAATAGACAATGATGGCATAATAAGGCATGTAAAATTGATGAAAACTTTCAGATTTAAAAAGTTCGTCAGGCCGCTAGGTTTCTGTTGAAATGAAATGGATATATTTAACCGAAAATGTATTTCCTTGTTAACATTTTGCACAATTGTCGGCTAATAATGCTGGCCGTGTCTATGCGTAGCCGAGAATTTGTTTTCTATTCAACTGAAATAATATGGTTTACTCGGAAGAAAAGATTCTAATTATGTCTTGGTGCAAGTTCTTCATGTCTAAGTCTATAGGCTCAAAATTTCGCCTGATCGACATCTATCGAAAAAATACATGAAAGGTCTCGTACGTAAAATTATTACAGACTTTAGTATTGCCCGTTTGAAATACGACGTTCTTATGCTTTTATTCTCAAGTAGGGCAAACCTCATGTGGTCACGCCTAGATGCCAAATCAGTAGTAAGAAATGTCTATCTTTGAACAGGATAATTCGAGTAAAACGAAACCAATCTTGATTGGTCTTGTTTTCCTCGATTTGTATTGTTGAGAACTGTTGGGGAAATGGCCACCAGCCGCCATATTGGATTTCTAAAGAAAGCCTCACCTGATTTTGGTGCATTCTTTTCAGAGTTCTCATTTCAAATAAGACTTCGTATGGGACTTTCAAAATTGAGCTAAGCAATTTTAACGAGTGATGAGTTTTAATGGAATGATCGAAAGGAGACAGTGTTGGAGAGTAGTTTTGGGATGCCTTTTATGGACAATTTACGTACGATTTCTCTTTATGTTTTTATGGATACTTTAACTTCACCTTTATAAGCCGGGTCCACTGGCATGATACATCTTATTCATCAATTGGAGCTTTTCAGACAGCTACATTTATCTGCGGCATGATGCGTGTCCGATGTGGACGTTTGCTAAGGCGAGACTTACTATCACTCACGATTTTAACCGAAGCATCGCTGACGAGAGCAAAATGAATTCAATGGAATTATTCATTGAGCAACACAAAAATCGAGAGGATCGATGGAATCGTGAGTATGAAGATTTATACAGCATGAACGACACCTCAGAAGACCTCATATCTGTTATATTGAGAGATGACGTTCTTCTTCGGACTAAATTGATTGGATGTGTTGAATAAATGGAAATATGTCTCCTTCCCCAGCCACACATGCACAGTCATCCGACGGTCTACATTTTAATAACACTCTTCAGATCGAATCGAAAAAACATGTTCTCTGTCTGGGCCTCAACATATAAAAATTGAAAAACATTAAACCAAATCTCACAATTAAAGATACCCATCTGGCATATAACAAAAGATAATAAAATTCAAAAATAAATTAATAAGCTCAAAACTCGCTAAAGATCACTGACTTCGCGCATACATTTTCGTGATAACTACACACAACACCCATTATCATACCACCAAAATCAAGATTGTCTTATTAAACCATTATTCTATAACCGAAAAAACAACATATTAAAAAGATGATTAATTGCTGGTTTGTTAGAAAGGCCTTTGATATGGCTGTTCGAACGGAACGAAGCAAAATGGGCAGACAGAAAACAGAGAGAGAGATAGAGGAAAAAAAGAGTTTTTGAAATAATGAAGGAAAAAACACTACTGAAGTAGCATTTAGCGCACAGGTTAATCAACGTGATCAGTTCGTATGAGATAATCTTTTTTCTGTTCGAACAAAATTAGGGTTTGTTTCAAACGAACGCATTTCGTTTCAGATTAAAAATGTGAAGATGTAAAGTGCATCCATACCACTTTATACAAATGAGTTTAGATTTACTTCCCCAAACATAATTGTGTGTGCATGTTCAATCTTCAGAGATATTGAATTTAATGATGATATGCAGAGTGAGACAGAGAGAGAGAGAGATGGGAGCATTTTCTCTTTCCCTTTCTTTTTATTGTTTAAAAAACGAAACTTCTTGTGTGGTTTCCGTAGAACTTTTAAGTACAAAATGGTTATACCACAAGATAAAAGTTCAACTTCCTCACAGAACATTTTTCGTCTTCAATTTTTTTTTTCTTTTGAATATTTTAATGTGTGTTTCCACCTGCATAATGAAAGTATTTTACTAATTAATTAAGAAATGTTTGTTAATGGACTGAATATATATCGTCGAACGGTTCGTTTGGTTTGCTTTGCGTGTGAAGCGATTACTTAAAAAGAAAAGAAAAATGAAATGTTTCCTTTGCACTCGACGCAATATAATATCCTCATGTAATTATTAACGTCTTCAATATCATAAGTGCAGGGCTTTAGCGATATCAAGTTGAGAAGACGATTTTCTCACAGTTACACAGAGTCCAAAAGTTGGTCAATTTCGTTTCAATTCACATGGAGCATTTACGTTAATATGCAAAATTTTGGTGTCAACACATGTCATATCTGGCATTTCTACACCGAAAATTCAATTGTGCATAAGGTTTTTAAAACTTTTAAAGCGGCGTGGATCAAACAAAAAGGTTGTTCCATGAAGTAAAAAGTGCGGCAAAAGTTATTATTGAGAAGTCGATTTGTAATACCATTTCAGGGCATTTTACTTCACAATCTTGGCCAATCAAATACAAATGACATTTAAAAGTGAACACAGTCAATTTACACTGCACATATAGTAAATTCGGCGAATTTCGACATACGTGCGGCATAAAATAAGGAGTCTCATTTCATATAACTTATAACATCCAAATATCATCTGTTATCGACACGAACGACCGGAATTAATAATTATCGCTAGCTCTAACATCGTCTTAAATACTGATTTCGATTCGAAAACAAATGAAGTAAATGATTTCATTTCAGCGTGTCGAAAATATTTAGATCAAATCACGTAATAGATCTGTTAAAGGGTCATAGTGCGCAGTGTATTTTGAATGCAGGAGTAATTTGACATACGTAACGTCATACAATCTATTGTATGAAAGTAGGTGTAGGAGCACGTACAAGAAATGTATTTTTCTGCCGCCCAAGTTATTGCGCTGAGTTAAAGTAAGAAAAATTTGACATCTCTCATCTCAATATAAACAAATTTTATTTCATCAAATTTCACCATATTAACACATGTCATCGATCGGAAATAATTTATTTTTGATGAACACTAAAAACCAAAGCTAATTGACAAGTTTATTGACAGATTTCACTCAGAGTTAATTCTTTACGAGCAAAAAAGGTCGTGAAGAATCTAACCTCACAGTTAACTTTGACAGCATTAACTAAGCGACAAAAGTTAACGTCAGTGAATGAAATACATTTCTTGTACGTGCTCTAGAGAGCGCACACATTAAGTGGAACGTTCTTCTTACATTCAGAAACCTATAACTTACCTATAACAGATGAGATTTAGTTTTGATTTTTTCAACAAAATGATTGGAGCCTAACAGTGTTCACCAAAAAACATCTGCTGCAAAATGGAGCTATTTTTGGGAGTCTTTACGAATTCTGTTGATTTGGTGCTTTTTGATGGGATCTTTGAATAAAAGGCAAAAGCCAACCCGGCTGCTTCAGGGTATCTTTTGAGCATTTTGATAGGATCACACTGATTTTCTGGAAATTTTGTGGGTAAATTGCGGATAATTACCAGTTGCGTCAAGTTTCTTGAGGCATTGAGGCAGAGAAGGGCTCGAATAGTTCCATCGAACATTTTCCAATAAATTTTGAAGTAAAATGAACTTTTAATGTGGTGCACAGTCCGAGGATATGGATTTATGGAAGTAACGAGAAGAGACACATATTGCGGGGAGTAGGTACAAGTCACTTGTACACTGGCGTGTACACTATAGGAATGGTCCATTTATTTCCTTCTGGAATTACCGAAGTTAATGTTAGCTAAGAATAGCTCCAAATATTTGAGGGCTACACCGAAAACTGGTACAGTTACACAAACGACAGCCGAATGAAACTGTCTCCGAATGAATAATTTCAGAATTCGAATGATATTCTGTTATCCATGAACCAAAACCTGATCTGCGTATAATCACGGTGATTAACAAACATTGAGCACATTCTTTTGCTAAGCTATGTTGGCTAGTTACGACCAATGACCACGTTATTCACTGGCTAATCACATGTTAATCACCGGATAATCACTGATTAATCATGTTAATCAAAGAGTGTGGCACGTCGCACTGAATATATATATGGCAGATTCCATGAGCAACGTTGCTTTAAAGAATGTCATCGAAATTCCGATGAAATTTCTTCTACGATTCTGCGGAGACAGCTCATCATAGAATCTGCCGTAGACACAATTTTCGTAATGTTCGAGAAATTTCACGTTATATTTTTGTATCGTTACATATTAGACAAACCGAAATGAAAGTAACACAAAAACGGTGTCACACATGAATTGAGTAAAAATGGACGGAAAGCCAAATTTAACAGACCAAAACGACGTAAAGACACCAAAGAAATTCGTTTAATGTCCACTCATAAATTATAATTAAATATCACATAAATATCTCTCCAAATATTTAATATAAGCAAACGCGCACCTAATAAAATAAAATAAAAGAAAGAAAAAAATCCAAACGAAACAACAACAAAAAATTCTATCAACTTAATAAATTGAACATATGTTTCAAGAACTACCTAATAAAAGAAAGAATTAAATTTAAATAATTATGATTGGATTTAACATTGATATGCAAATTGAGCTGATTTTAACGAACGAACAAACGAACGAAAAGACAAAAAAATCGGTTTTTTTTGGGATATTTAGTTGTATAAGATGCCATTAGTTTGCTTTGGGTAGTAGATGAGTGGAGGCGTAGATGTAATTAATTTATGGGTTATTGGACGTGAATTGATAAAAATGAAGAGTATACGAGCAAACATTAACGTCACATCAATTCAATGCGAATATTTTGATGATTCGAACTATTTTTCGGTTGAGAGTTTGAGTTTTTTTAAGGTTTTTCAACCAGAGACATACAGCTAAATTCAAGCTGCCTAATAACTCAATCTGTAGATCGTTGCACTCATACGCCAAGGATTGTGGGTTCGATCTGCTGAGTGAACAATCCTGCCTGTAGTTTTTCTGATGATTAACAACCCTTGATGGGTAAGAGGCTAGATCATTATTTCCTATTGTTTGACGAATGAAAATTTTGCAAGTGCAAATTACTTTTCGTTTCTGTACTCTGGCGATCGGATTCAAAAATTGTTTTGTCAAAGAAAAGCAAGGCATCTGAAACAACAAATTGCTTTCTAAATCGGTCGAGATCGTAAGCAAAACAAGAACAACATCTTTCCTTTGGCAAAAAAATTATTTCCTAGTTTCGCTGATTGTGGTTCGACTTTTTGAGATCCTTTCATTACCGAAACTTTTCACTGTGGTAAGCTGCGCGACAAAGCTAAGTTGTACATAGGAGCGAACCTAGTAGGAGTAGAATGTCAGCGTCTACCAACAGTATCTTTACCAGAAAGCCGTGTGGAAGCTTTCACCACCAACTACCATAGACTCGACACAAATTAATCAGCTGTGTTTTGTTTACACGTTTGACAATCGGTATTTTCTTCTGCCAATAGTCGGGAATCGAACTCTCAGCATTAGCAACTTCAATCGTTTAGTGGACAGCAGACGAGTTAACCACCACGCTGTTGAGTTGTTAGATGATTGAGTATTCGCTATTAATCATTAATAGTGTTCATGAACCACCAGAATATCCAGGTAGTTCTTTGTCTACAGATCGTCTACAGATCGTCGATACTTTTGACATTAACCTTACTTTAGTTTCGTTAAGTGTTTCGTTCAATGTGTTTTTTTACCGTGAATGACTTGAAGATGATCTATAAAGCCACACGTGGGCAACACATAACAATACGTCACAACGATGACTATCTGCTCCATCTATGATTTACAGATGGAGGCTCATGTACTAGCTTTCGAGTCGGAAATGCTTGAGTGGATTTCATTAGAATCAATGAGTACGCACAACAGACCCCGTTTGAGTTCAAGGTGCAGAATTCGTCTCGCTCAATTACCCTACATCTTTAATAATATAAATCAATCAATCAAAACACTCACTTATTTCACATGTCGATCCAGTCCAACCCGTTGTACACGTGCACGTAAATTCAGCAACATTTAACACTTGCTGACTCTTCGGTTGCCCCATCAAAGTGCTACGGATATCAGATGCTGGCCGCTGTGGCTTACCCATCGAACTCATCCCACGCATGCCACGCACAACAACAGCTGTTGTTTGTTCCACACCACCAACGCCGTCCAACAATTCTTTATTACTCTTATTATCGTATTTAGCGGGATCCTATTGTAGAATGGTGAATAAAAATTGAAAATAAAAATCATCCGCACAACATTAAACACACAAATTGAATTCGAAATGTTTTTATGAAAATTGACCAACGGGCATCATAAAATGTTTGAAAACATTCGATAAATCTCATCAAATTAAATTTTTATTTTGTTTTATTGTTTTACGTTCATATTATGTTGTATACCTTAAGGGCGCACGTGCCACCGCTTTTGCATGGTTTGGTGGCGCATGGATGTTCCACGATTTCACAACGAAGACCGGATAGACCTTCGGCACATGTGCATCGATATTGATCAGGTGCCGTATTTTCACACGTTCCGCCGTGCATACATGGCTCATGTGTTCCACAATAGTTCAAATCTGTTTTTTGGGAAGAAATGATTGATTTTTAGGGTGAATAATAAAAAAAAAAAATTTCGGATGACTTCATCACTGGTTCGGATGGTAAGAATTCATTTTAATATTTCCATCTTACTGACGCGTAGACAACAAGTCAAAACTTTATAGTTGAAGTCCTTGTTGAAAAAAAACCGAATTTTTGTCGACAGAATTTTCAATCATCAGTCATCATTATCACAC
>JANTFA010214962.1:0-16853 GCA_026413405.1 Phytosciara flavipes
GAATTGTTTCATTTTCAACGCACTTTCGTAAAAAAATGCTTTTGTGAGAATTCGTTTCTCATGCAGCATGTCTATTGAAATTTAGCTTGTTCGTAATAAATTTATAAGTTTCGTAGAAAAGAATCTCAACACTGATATACACCTGCATCGTTTTTCATTGATACATGGTGTTAAAGCTACTTCAAGACTCGGTTTACTTTTCTCGTAATCAGAGAGCGTGTCTGCATACATACGTGTAATACACACAGCCATTCATTCATGCTTGCAACATGCCCGACCACAATATTCAATAACAATAAACATTTCGAACCTAAGTTAACACAGAAACTTTGCGGATCATCGGTATTGAGAAGAAAGGAAAAAAATAGAAAATGAAAAACATATAAGTACCCTTGGACAATATATTTTAATACTTGTCCAGTCCATATCAACAGTCAAGAACCAAGCAAATGGGAACTGTTTGTACGGACAGCCAATTTTGTTTGTTGTCATTTCGCATCTCTACCAATTAAATGTAATTGCGAAAGTAGGGACACAGCACCTTTAGTAATGAAACTGAAGGATTTTCCTAAAAGCGCATCGAACCAATTCTAGTCACAGCTCCTTCGGTATTGAAGTTGTCATTATTGTCTTTTTTACGTTTACATAAGTATACCTTGGTATAATAACTCAACAATTTTTTTTTTACTTGTTCGTTTCGCCTAGATTCATTATGATTGCTGTTAGACTTCCTCTAGTTGCAGCTTCGACTTAATTTATGAGTCGTGTATGAAATTTCTTTTCTTTTTCCTCAGTTACAGTCATAAGCATTTATAGTGAGTAACAGTCTCTTTCGCATTTCACATTCAATTTTCTTTTCTCAATTTTATTTAGAGCATTGTTTCAAAGGGCATTCCATGAATGGATTGATTTACAGTCGGAGAAATATATTTCTATTTGAAACTTTTATCACAATTGACGTTGTCAAGTCCGCTTGAAATTTAAAAAGAAATGCAGAATTGTCTTCGCGATCGCAGCGCTGCACTTGCACTAGACATGTTCGCGATTGCAGAGATATGCTGATTCTTTGGATTCTTTTTTCTCCAATTTCGTCCACAAATTTCTTTCCTTCGTCTCACCAGGTGCCCAAAGTCTCAATGGACATCGGAACAATACAAAAACGATACTTCGTCGCTTTGTCGCTGCGCTACCTGCTTGTTGGCTATCAGGTATGTTTCGCAGACTGTGTCCCCACAACTGAGTTCCCAGTACCACGCTTCCACCAAAAAAAAATTGAAACCCGAACATAGATTAATGACGTTTCTGATACCAATACCACCACTGTTGACTGAAGTATTGACTGCTTCCAAGCACCGTTGTTCGATGTATGGACAAGTTACAAAGATGGTCGTCGTAAAGCGGTAGAACTGTTTCCGGAGGCCTGTCTGTTTGAAATAACGTCGAATAAGTCTATACATAGCATCCAGACGCTAGATTCAGTCGACCTAGGAAGAATTTGACTGAAAAGTAAACGAAAATGTATGAAACTGTATGTTCATTCTAGATTTTTTGAGTAGGACGACCCAGGTGCAAAAACTCGTCTCAAAAATATATTTATCGAAACATATGTACGACATGTTTGGTATCTTTACAAAGCTTGAACTTTAGGCTAACCAACAACCATAGTCTCATTTATAAACAGTCGCCCTGGTGGGATGTAGCGATAACCAAAATTCACCGAGGGTAGAAAAATTTTCAAAAATCGATCGTTCCCAAAATCTCACCAGGGACTCGATTTTTAATTTAGGAGATTATTACCCCGGGAGGTGCTCTCTACCAAAATAGGTAATAACATTTGATGGGCACTCTTTCAAGCCCACCGTGACCAGTCGTACTTATGTTTTTTTTTGTGTTTTAGCTAATTGAACAAATTCTCGTCTTTCAAGCACAATCGAAAAAGACCAACCAGAATAAAATTAAAAGTAATTCGAACGCTAGGTCCAATTAATTGTAGCGAAACAAAAAATCTCAAAAATTAACATAAAAACAACAAAAAAAGAAACACGAAAAAAGATGGTAATAATTGTTAAAACACGAGTTGTTACCATGCTTTTCACGTACAATTATTAGCGAATGAATGTATTTACACACACGCACATACATAATGTTAACAAAAAACTAATTTATTTTCATTTAACATTTGAGACGTGTGTGGAAATGTACCACTGTGATTTCATATTAATACATTTTATATTGCTACTTGAACTTCACAAACAAAACACAATGACGCGATGGCTTTATGAGAATCTTCAGTGAAATTAAAAAACATTCGCTTTGCGATTTATGATCTTGCTATACAAAATAAATAATGAGAAAATTTACATATACAGCAAATTGCATATTTTCTTTTAATTACAGCGAAGAAAGAAAGAAAAAAATAATTTTTTTTCAAAACTTTTATTAAAATAGTTCTGTCGAACAGTTCACATAGCTCATCTGCCCGCCGATTGCATGCAAATTGGCATGGAAAAGAGTGGAGTTTTTTAATTACAATTTTTCTTTCTTCTTTTTTTTTGTATCCAACATACCAGCAACGAAAAGTTGCGCATAATCAGATCGTTACATCTAAAACAAAAAAGAGCTACACATTTCAATAACCTACATATTAACATTGAATTTACTTTTTCCAAACGACTTTCTTGAATAAGATCATTAGAATTGTCAGTCTATATATTCACTGTCACTGAGAAAATTTCTCAAAAATAAAAACTTCTTCATTACAATCGTGCATTACAATCAGCATAATATGGACTTTTCTCCGACCACAAACAATTGCTCACATAAAACAGAAATTCTGATTTCGAACTAAGATCGCTCAATTTGGTTGTTTTAAAACCATTCTCGGTTAATTTCACCTAAACAGACATTAAAAATATTCAGATTCGGTCGACCGCTTACCGAGAACGAAAGTTCAAAATATTTCCTGTTTTAAGAAATAAAGTTAGGAACGCAGCAGCTACTTTTCGTCGTATCTTTTACGTTCTTGAACTAATTGCCTTCAAAGCTATACTCGCATTGAAGCTCATTCCTTCATTCCACTTTTAGCAGCTCTGTCGAGTGAAACGTTAGCTAGTGACAACTGTAAGAATATGTTCCGTCAAGAAGTCTGCACCATCTTTTTTCTTTTCTTAAAAACGTTAGGAACGCAAGTAAACTCCTGATGGATATTTTTCAATTCCATGGGTCCAGGTGAAAATTTCCGGCTGTAATTTGAAGATCCATCTTTATTTTGAATAGAGTAGGTTTCGACGCAATTTTTCTGTTAACAAAAATAGCTCTGCGTAAAAATCCTTGCATATGGAACCATCCGATAATAGTAGATTACAGCACAGACCATGTAAATGGTCGATTATTGCTTTTGTGTCTACCATCATCGAATAGAGGGTTCACTTCATTTGTTTGTTTTGATTCGTTTAATGTGTATGTTTTTCTCTTGAAGAAAGATCATATCCCTTGCATTCAGCGCGAAATACAAACCACTTTCTCCACGATAAACGAAATTCCTATGTGATCTTCTAGCCTAAAGACTAGCCGAGACGGTAATCATATGAACATTATTTCTATCGGGTCTATTGCTTCCCTTGTTCGAAGAATTTTCAAAATGTTAATTTGAGGTTGTGTTTATCTTAATTGTTTGAGCTATATGAAGATCTTCGACAATGAGAAAAGGCCAACCATTTCTTTGCTAATTTTCTATTCCCCTTTAGTGCTCATCCATAAATCCCGTCCTCTTTGAAGGGGGACGGAGGTACGATGAAAGTGTGACTTATCTGTTATAAGGTATAGGAAAAGTGCGGACAAGGGGGAGGGGGTTTGAGAATCTGTGAAATGTGAGGACGGAATTTATGGATAGTCCCTTATTACTATGTCCTCTGACATGTTGTTTCGTTACAAATGAAAAAATATTCCACATCCAATGTACAGAAAAAGTGAGTGATCACACGATCTATAGCTAATATGAATTTATCGATCATTTGATGAACCATACATAATCTAACCTGAATTTTCGCCCTGAAATACAGAATCAATTAAGTGATTTTTATTATCTAACATCGAGCATAAATTACACTAAATAATATCGCTACAACGTTCAATGCATATTTAAACAAAATCACGCATAAACAACAACAACAACAACAACAACCAGCCTCATCAACGATCTAACCAAACTAGTTCAATGTTTTACTTTCGTGAAGACTTGGTTCATCTCTTGAGTTGTGATATTTTGTGTACGACGCAAAACATATTGCTATATCGGAACGTGCAACTTACAGTTTTCCCAATGCCCAAGACAAATATAACGGCATTCAATTTAAATGGAGCTGATTTATGAGATTCTGATTTTGTAAATTGTAAACTTGAATTTAAAAAGAAAAGAAAAACAGTTTTGTCCATAGCGTGGTAAATTCGTAGATTCATTCCCCAACAAATCATATACGAATTTCTCAATGCAATGCCACGCAAAAACCAAAGTAATAAATTGAAATTTGTAACATTTCAGTATTTTTGTGGACAAATAAACATGTCAGACATGAACACTGATCTGCATTTATTTATGTATACCATGCCATTGATACGTTGAATTCATTTAACCATGTGTCTATGATCGTGCGCTTGCTTGTCTTTATTATGTCCATAGATATTAGGAGCAAGTACTCCCATTTTCATTTGAATGTATACAACAGATCGGAAAGCTTGTCGCATACTTACTATCAGTGCCAGCCAATTTTGATCTGGAGAAACTCAATTAGGATGTGTCGCTCTCAACTACGTACCCATCTATTTATGTTCTACCGTCACATATCGTGACAAGTAATTAAACTTTTCATTTTAATCCAATCGAAACTAAAAAAAACTGGAGACATTAAACATGCAATCAGAAGTGGAATGAATGTATAAGAAAGTTTCTGGAACTTATTGTCCGTCGTTGAGTCTTATCGGAAAAACGATCGATTGAAAAAAAAAAACAAATCTATCTGATGACCATACTGTCGATAGCTATTGATTTATTAAGTTCCGTCGAACATTGCATGCTCAATGTCGGTGTTTATCACATGAGCCCCCTGTGGATTAGAGACAATTTATCGATATGCCAGGCTTGTTCGATTATTATTCATCTCGGAAAATAAGTTTCTAACTTTCGACAAATTGATAGATTCGTTTGGAATTTAACTTGGCCATTAAATTGTTATCGGTAGACAAATCGGTTTTTCATTGCAATTTACTGCCTAACGTCTATATGTGTTATAGGATATCAATCCTGATGAAACGTTCCCTCTCAGATGTAAATCCACCACTTCATCCATTCATCAATTGAATATTTACCAAAATCTTTCTTTTTGTTCACAAAAATTGACACAAATCTAACATCTTTGCAGAATTTCAAAGAAAAGGATTCCGGAAAAGTGGTCCTTTACACAACCAGCATGGGAGTTGTACGAGAAACATACGCAAAATGTGCCAATGTGAAACAAATTTTACGAACGCTGCTGATAAAATTCGAAGAACGAGACGTATTCATGAGCACAGAATATCAAAATGAAATCAAAAATCGTATGCAGTCGAACGATATTCTTGTACCGCAGCTGTTTGTTGATGGACAACATATTGGTGTAAGTATAAATTGAAATTTCTACTTCTCTGTAACTGGTTAAAGACCTCGGAGTCAGGAGTCAGAATTTTGACAAGTTTTATCAAGAAACGTCAGATTGTTCGAACAGAAACGCAATGCCCAACACAAACGGAAATTGAAACGGGTTTTCTTTTACGACAATTGGGGACGTCAGATTGTTCAAACACAAACGGTAACATAAACGATTTTTCCTTGCGGTGTAGGACAATCATTTGTGTCGATGACATCCCCCAACTTATTATCACATTAGCTGAGAACCAGCCTCATTATCTCATATGGCAAATTACACGACCTTGTTTCGTGACCTACAAACTGGGTCTTGAAATAGCCCGGAATCGGTGAGACTTTTCTTGAAGCAACCTTCATGGAACCTTATCTGGTATACTATTGATACTATTTCGAATGAATCAAACATGCTCTAAGAAAATGTCAACGGATTTCGAGATATTTTGGTTGAAACTTTGTTAGTCACTTGACAAGGTCGTGGATTGCTAAATATTATGTTTTACATTTATACAAGCGAAATACAACCAATAGTAGACTATGTCCTTGTTTGCATCACAGAGAAATAAATTTTCTCGTTAAAGTTACGTTACGTTAATGTCACGTTACGGTAAACTAAAGACTCATCTCCTGGAGTTGTAGTGAGTGGAATCGAATGAGAGTTAGTAGATGCGAATTTGCTTGTTTACAACGAGGGTATGTGTAACATTATATGAGATAGTTTTTAGGGGCCGTTCAAGGAAAACACTGCAATAAAAATTCACAATGCCGTCAGGAGTGCTGGCAACGAATACCTTTAATTTCACTGTAACAATATTTGTTTTTGATCAGTTAGTACGTTTGTCCTTATCATTTCAAGCATTTTCCAAACGCAACGATGTTAATTCCATAGCATTAGAGCAAATGATGCTAAAGAAATTGCAAAAATATTTGAAGAGAACTGAGTTACAGCCTGTTTATTTCCACTGCTCGGCAAATTTCGACCAGCACACATATCAGCCGGTGCATATTCTTTCGTGAATTTCGGATATGCTATTAGATCAGGTATTGTAATCTTTTTCCCGACTGTACTGCAGACCACTTCATGGCCGTTGTATCGAAGCTTTTCCTGAAAGTGTGTCCGATATTCTTTCGACCAGTCGACCATCGTATCCATCACTTGAGTGTAAGTTTTGTTTGCCATGCTTTCGGGGGCAGTAATTAATGGATTATATGCGGAACTGGATATAATCGAGTAGAGACTCATTATTATCATCAAGCGGGAACATTCGCGCAAAAACCATTTACCCTCCATATGACTTAATTCCGAATTCTTCCATCAATTCAGGCGTACGAAACGTACTGCTACACGAAAATAAATCGATTGCCGGATAATGCGACATGTAAACGTTGCACATCTCCTCAGAGGTCGACAAACCACCGACTACTGTTCCGTTCTCATCCATGGTATTATAAGTACATTCTGTTGAGCACATACATTTTATTGTTGCAAGGCCTTCAAGGTCACTAAACGAACTGATTTGCTTACCGAGCGTGAGATGATCTCCCGGCAAAACCGTAACTTCCTCCAATAGCGGACGATTCTGCTGAAAATTGAAATCGTAGCTGTCGTCTGTGACCATCCAAGGTAATTCTTTGCCGTCGCGGAAATGTCGCAGTCGCATCTTTCGACCTAAGTTTTGATTTAAAAATAATTTACTGATCATGGACGAGACGGTGTACTGTTGTGGAGACACATTGTCACACTCAGTCGAATTGTATGGGCTACCTCCACAACATTATACAACCTTGGTCAAACTGCAGTTGAAGCAAAACCTACCCTTTAAATGTGAATGAAGAAAAATGTTGAACACATGAATGCCAGTTTCGGGGATATTACTTGAACAACTTGGAGCGCAGTGACCCACTATGATGTGATTTTCTGATTTTGGCGGAATAGTTATTGGTGCCCCCGTTATATGGCCTGATTTTAAAATGCCAGAATGGTATTGTCTGAAAAAAGTTTTACGTTTGAATCAGATGGATCGGGCCGACGGACTGTTGAACTGCCTGCGCAGATCCTATTCAACGGAACAAAATCTTCTAAAAACAATTTTTTTGAAGTCACGTCGCTGAAGTATCGGAAGATACCGTTTTCTATCTCTGATAGATCCACTTTTTTATATGCGTTCAACTGTACATGATCAAAATTTTCGTCTTACAACTCAACGCAAAAGTAGCAAAAACATTAAAATGCTTTGTTTTAACGAATGAGCGTAAAAACCAATCATTCCGCCGGTGAAGCTTACCTCAGTTGTGAGGTGTAGAAAATTTCAATACCGCTCTCAAAGGTTACGCCAGCCCGAAGTTGTGGATTGTCCAAATGAGCTACCAACAAAAAGTAGCTCTGTTTACCGTTCTCCCCAATTGGATAGCCAGTATGGTCTGGGTAAACTACAGGCTGAATGTCAATAGAATTTTTTCAATAGACAGAATGATAGTTGTCGGTAAAATCATTATTGACAGATCAGTCGCATATACCTTTCCACCAGCTGCCCAACCAAACAAATACGGTTTGCATTCGCCAAATGGCATATTTTTCGTACTTTCATAACAATTATCTCCGATTTGATCGGTGAATCTTTCAAAATACTCTTCATCAGAGCTTCCATCCGGTGATTGGCATTGGCGAATAGTAAAATGATGTGTGTGTTTTAACGCTGCCGGTGTTTCTAAAACGGGACGAAACTGCAACAACAAACAATTTTTTCCTCTGAAATTTGAGACTCTTCAAATACAACAACGTCTTACTCCGACGATATGATGCGTTTGATTCACAGGTGGGCCTTTCTGAAATGTACACCAATAAGTAGTTTTCACTGGTGGCATTTCCATCGTGTGAGTCAATTTCCAAAACTGGAATCTAAAAATGTCTTATTTGAATAAGAGGCATTCACCACCGGCATCATACACCTCACTTTGTCGTATCAATAGGTGGCATGGGAGGATTCGGTATTATGACTTGTGATGTTCCTCGCCTTTCTCCATGATATGAAACATCATCATCGGCTCCCATTGACCAAATGAAATTAGTTGTACGGTTCTGCAATCATATGACCGGAGCCACAAAAAAATGTTTACGGAAAATTACGTTGCAGAAATGAACCAAACTCACTCCAATAGCAACGTCGTGCAAATCACAAGTATCCAATTGACGGCCCACTTTAAGATAAGTGTGTGTACCATTTTCAGATGCTCTTAGTAGTTCCCATGTTTCTTCGTCATCGATTTCTGGCATGCGATTTCCAACTCCGTGACGATTCTATTGAAGAAATATCAATCATCGGGGGAAAAGTAGAAACGAGTTGAGGTCATTGTCAGTCTTGTTAATTACGGAAAAGTACTGCGATCCATTCGGATGTACACCTCCAATAATTATGTCCGCTCCAGTCATTCCGCCAGCAGGCGAAATTCCGAATCCTACAAATCCCGTCGTTTCTGCAGTCAACTCGAAAACAATTGTCTGCGTATCAGTGTAGGTCTCCCATTTAACCGAATATTTTCCGTTGCCATCCAAATACTCCTGTCGTTTTCCTTTGCTAGTCTTTCCAACATATGTTTCTAAGGATTGTACCGACACTACTACAACCAGTACAATCAAACCAAAGATTTGCCGTTTACGATCCATAACCGATTCGTTCAGTTGTTGGCGTTCAACGGATTAGTAAGCGAAAAAGAAAAACTCAAATAGCAATGCCCCAATCATCCAAAATGAATTGGCAATACGATGATCAGTTTTTGATAAGATAAGACGATAAATAGAATTTAGAAAAATTTGAGGATAAAAAGTCGCTGTCCGAGAATGGTGAGAGGCCCGCACTAGCTTTGCATTTATTGGTGTAGGCACTTCCTCAGCTCTATTTTCAAATGCTGGAAATATCAAAAAGTATCGTTCCAGTAATTTTCTGTATTATACAAAGGTACTTTCGAGCTTTGTTCGGGCTACAACTGGCAAAAGTGCCCACAACAGAAATGTAAATAACTGTGAAATAACCTGGACACATACTCATTGTTGTTTCAACTCTATGCCACAAGAAAAATCTTATTGTTTCAATGCCGTACACTGGATTTTCCAAGTCTTGAAATATAAGCTCAAACGTGCCACAAAGCTTTTCGCTTTTTTCCGCAAGTCAGCTTGAGCTTTCCTTTTCTTTGTTCCTTTGTTTGTCGGTTTTTTCATTGGATGGTTTTCAAGATCATCAAACAAACGAATCTGACATATACGAACAAAGTTGTATGTAGAACGTATACAAATAATGTAGCGCTTTTTGCGTCGCATTATCGTGCTACGAAATTGGTTCCATCTAAGTGAAATGAGTTGTCTGTAATTCAAAAACATGTACGAGTTTCGCCCGATGCTAAGGATACGTTATACGATCTCTAACATAAGATATCACGCCGTAAGTGCGCCAAAAACATTTCAATTTTCAACGCATTTTTTGTCAATTTAACGTTACCACCAACCACCATACAAAAACTGTGCTTCAAAATCAATATTTTCGCGTTGCTTTTTGAATCTGAAGTGCACTTACGGTGTAAGACCAGATTATTTGTGATTAGTGGAATGTGGAGCTTTTGTTCAATTTTATGAAAAATTCTGTGTCCGGCTCGGAGCACGAACAAAAGGCACATGTGTAACAGAAACCTTTCTTTTCGGAGCACCTCAGTATTTATTGGATCGTTCAAATGACAATAATCTTTTTGTACGTATTTATCATTGCAATAAACCCTAATATCGATAAGGTGGCTGTACTATGTAGAATGACTAGTTTAATGAGCCAATAAACAATAAAAGTCGTTGTGTATAATCACACAAAAATCTCTCAAATGAGAAGAGATGGAGAGTTTAGCTTTACAACCACAATTTATCACTTATCGCAGCAACTCTTCTTCGTGAATGCATTTTAATCGCCATCGTCACATGCTGCTATTACATGTTACGAACACTTTCTGCGGAGGATCAAAACATGCATGTTATGATGATTTCCCGCATGAATTGAATGTACTAGTTTTTCATCAAGGTAAACCTTTCATTTTTCATGTACCACCGAGAGTAGTCGCTGTGACCTGCTCTCGACATATTTGGTGTCTATTCAAAGCTTAGAACGCTTTACGGTCTTCATTACCTTTCGAACAAGAAAAAAAATCATGAAAATCATATGAAATTTACTCGACATATTGACAAAAACTGTAGCTTCACTGTACAGACGATGATTTGGCATCTAGGAGTGACCACAGATGGTTTTCACTTACTCAAGGACTCGGATTCGACGTGTTACAAACGTAAGAGTGAAAACATTAGACCCCCTGCACACTCGTCATAATTGTTTACTATTCCGATAATTCACCGCCGCCCTGTGAATTACGACCCTCGTTTCGGAGTTGTTTACTATTTGATTTTCTTGCTTTTTAGCTTTTTCTAAGTTTTATCAAAGTGATCGTGTTTTTCAACATAGTAAAATCCTGTTTTTCTAAATAGTTTCCAGATCGTTAGTTCTACGCAGCCCAGCTTGACCTCGAGAATCGATCTACGCATCGAAAAAACTGTATAACTTTTAAAAACCAGCAAGCGCAACGAATTTTTGTTTTTCGATACGTCAAAGCGCGTTGACATAGATACGGCTGTCCTTTTGTTATATATTCTCGTGTCTGCTCGCATGTAAAACACTGTGAATCTCAAAATCGGTAAAAAGTTAAATGTTTGTGCGACAAAACCAACATTTCTGCGTTTCTTTTTGAATCTGAAGCGCACTTACGTTGTGAATTCAGTCGAGGTGTATTTTGAACAAAAGATCGTTCGTTTAAAATTTATTCAAAGTCGTGTTTTATGATATGGAAGTGTAGGGTATCATGAAATGTGGTTTTTTTATCTAAAGAATATTTAAATGTTTTTTTCTTCACCATAATGAAATGCATATACGAAAATAATTATGATGATGGGGTCTTTAGCCGCTGCTGCTGCAATAATCAATTATAAACCAGTTTCTGTCATGCACTCTGTATGGTCATCTTTCTTTTCTTTCAGAAATAAAAAAAAATTGTTTGTATGCTCACAAAAGCTACTTTGTACATTGAATTTATAGTTTTGTTCATCAATGATGGTTTTAGCTGCGAGACTAAATGCAATGAAATGACACAAACATTACATAGTTTGGTCTCTATACAATTACAATAATATTACGATTTCACTTTGTTTAATTCAAGTGCATGTTACAATGTACATGAATGGCATAGAAAAATGTTTGTCTCTTCACAATCTAATAATCTGGTTGGAAAAACCTGAAAATCATTTTCAAGTTCGACAGACAAGAAATCAAAGATTAAGAAGGGTGTCCCTGAATTGAACATACTCTAATGCATGTAATTTGGATTCGATTACAAAATTTATATTACCGGAATGCCGTTCCAATAAACAGGTCCCGTGATTTTAATTTTTACATTTGCAAGAATGTTGGATTTTGATTTTGGAAATGGAACGCTTCACGAACGATTGAATTAGCAGTGGTGTAGCTTTCAACAGAAAACAGTTTTCAATAAGAAAAAAAAATGTTCATAACATGGTCTTGAGCGAAGCAAGTTCTCACTTTCATTAACTTAAAGGAAATTCAAATGTTGTGTCACCTTAAAGTTAGCACACCAGAATTCAGAAGCATACAAGTGCTGACTCAAACTGGCTTGTGTTTGAGAAGGTCTAGTCCCATTTAGCTTTAAAGATTTTACGTGCAATTTATCGGAGTTTTTCAAAATTTAGTAGAAACGAGACATTGGTTCGATTATGATTTGTTTTCCTTGTCTTGGAACGATTTAGCAGGATTTAGTCATGACTCACAAATAGAACATCGCGTAGAGTTTCACTACAAAATGTAGCGTTAAAATTACAGTCACAGATAATTTTCAATTTATTTTCTTAGAGACCGCAGTCTGACCGCAATTATTGCTGACAACGTTCCTATTCAATGGTTGAAGCCACAGCAGGCAATCGGCTAATTAGATACAATTATGTGTATATTCCAATGGTGTTTTCGTAGAATCCATAAAAGTGTCAAGGATCATAGATTATGGTTCCACTACAAACGTTGTCTGACAGAGTCAACATTTTACAAATGAGTTTCAGTTGATTGACTTTGGTTTTATAAATAAATGGACTAAGTAATGGTTACATGATCTGCTGCTGGATGATGGAAAATTTTTGAGTGGAACGACGTAATTTGTTCTAGAGTGAAGGTCTACCTTGCAGTCTTGCTAGCTTCTCATATTCGATTGATGTTTTTTTTTTCATTTTCCTATGACATCGTTTGAAACTCTTTCGATCCAAAAGTATTTAATTCTACGAGTCGAGGCATTAGTCTGATGACCGTAACATAATAAAATCGAATTTTTTGGCTCGATTGACAAATATCGAAAAAAAACAAGAAATTTTAATTTTCTTTAAAGCTTGGGAGAATAAAGCTTCTGTGATTCATTGACAAAATATGAAACTGCATGTCCAAAAAAACAGTTAAGTGAAATTAGAGATAAGTGGGCTGGTGTGGGAATTATCTGCCCTGTTTAGTTGAAACAACGTATCGCATTTTTGCGTTAGCTTTGAAGAGCTTTCGAAAGCTTTTAAGAGCTTTGAGCTTCTTTTTTATTCCAATGTAAAAGTGGGATTAATCGTTGGAATACAAAAGAAGCTCAAAGCTCTTGAAAACTTTCCGAAGCTCCTGAAAGCTAACGCAAAAATGCGATACGTTCTTTCAACTCAACAGGGCAATTATGGGCGTCACATTCGATAAAATATGGACAGGATCTGGGCATTGTCGTAAGACTTGATCGCCTGAACTAAACATTTTCTATTAATGTGAAAGGGTTACATTCAAAAATGGGCCATGAAATGAAACATTTAAATTCAAAACAAAAGAACGACATAATCGGCAAGAATTAGACCTTGCCGGTCGAAAGCAAAGGAATGATACTTAGATGACGTTGCAACGCTGATTAACGATGTACTTTTAACAAAAGAGTCAATTTCTTTTCGTAATTCTATGGATTGGATGTAAGAGATACAGGCGCTAAATTTAAGAGAACTTTGTTTTCTGCATATTCAGTTTATATTGAATTCGAGTCTTTTGACAAGTATGTTTCAGTGTCTGTCCCAGCAGCAAAAACTTTGCCCCAGCGAAACAAGAAGCTAAGGGGCCATTCACAAATTACGCACACTCTACATTTTGGCGTACGAGGGGGGTTCGTGATTTTAGGCGTACGTTATTTCTGACTGACACCTAAAGTAAATGGAAAATTTCTGGAATAGTGTTTTTGTTACTAAGAGAGGGAACGTACTATAGCTGCCAAATGAGTCGACAGATGGATGAATGAACTGGATGAACAGAAAACACACACAACAAATAATTTAGGCCAGTATGAGAGACTTTCTCATAATGTGTGAAATGCCAATATATTATTTGTTGGCAATTTCGTCGGAAGCTACACACGGCCGGAAGTTGTTGGAAGTAATTTTAGGTTACAAAAGGACACAATTCTCAGGGACGTCAGAGCTTTTTACCAACGAGGAACGAGTGTAGACTTGTTGCCTAATTTATAATGAGAATAATTTGGTCTCTAGAAGGCACAAAAATGGTATGCCCGCTCATTACTAAGAGAAACTTCGTGTATTGACCGATTGCTAGACTTTAGTTTTCTAACGATAATGATGATTATGTTACCAACTGTACAAGGTTAACCAATCACATTCATATTGTAAATAAATCATTTTCTTGTGGCGATCTCTGCGTTGTTAGCAATTAACAACCATTTATATGTGAATGAGAGTTCGATTGCCCATGTCAAGTAAATAATTTTTTTCTCTTGTTATTAATCACCATTCGAACGTTAATTGTTCAAATAGATTTGTAGTTTATGCCGATTGCAACATTATTGAAAAATAAAATTGTTTCAATGACTTGATTTCCATTTCAACATTTTCATTGATCTTAATTCTAATTTGATCGTTTTATTTTTAGGGTGCTGATCAAGTGGAACGACTGAACGAAACCGGTGAACTTAGACAAATGCTTAAAACTTACAAAGTAAATATTATTCATAATGATGCAATTCATCGAATTCAATTTCAAATAATAATTTTGAAAAAAAATTCTTAAAATTCCAGTCAATAGGTTCGTCATACACATGTCCCATATGTGGTGGATATCGTCTATTGCCATGTCCAAGCTGCAAGGGATCCAAGAAGTCGGTACATCGTAACCATTTTACAACAGAATTTGTGGCTCTTAAATGTATGAACTGTGATGAAGTGGGTTTGGTCAAATGTTACAATTGCTAATGAAGAAAATATATGCTGTACTGGGATCGGAGATTGGAAAGACATGTTGATTGGTAACAGCATATCATAGCCTTGGAGACACGTTTTTTTTAAGTGATTCGCAGCAAAGTATGATTTTAGTCCGTGTTGAAATGAAGAAAGAAAAAAACAGTTAGTCCCCCCCAACGACTTGCAGGACACAAGAAAAATGTTGCCCCCAAGTGACGCTTGAAACATGAAACGAAACGCGGTATGTCCAACACATACGCAACGTTTAACTCGATCTGTTTGTGGTATTTCACTCATTGCGTTGAACTTTATTTATTTCAATTCACGCCGTACGATCGCTTCAAAATTTGCATTTTGAGTGAATCGATGACCAATGATTCACCCAAAATTTGAATTGTTAGACAGTTTTCCGGATGGGGGGCGGCAGCGAATAAACAATGTGTCCGAATAATGCCAAAATTAAGTCTCCCTTTCAGAAGACATTTCTCTTCATCAGCCATTTATATTCACCGCGCTGAATGTCGGCTCTCCCTTTCTCCTTTCATTTGGATCGATCCATTGCCACCGACTGCACCGTGTCAATTACCAAAATAACATTAGACGATCTCTTGTTACCTTGAAAACTTATTGGTGCAATGTGATGCATCTTTTGAATGTCACATATAAACTTCTGTTATGTTGTGCCGTACAGCCGCGGATAGCATCTTGTTTTGATCATCTTTCTTTCGACCCAGTTTGTCGGTAAAATCCCACTAAAACGCAATCACGTCATCTATAATACTTTCGACGACCAAAGTCTTCGGAAATATCATTGAGCTGTTACCCCTTGCATACTAACATCCCATTTAATTATAACTGGCCCGATCGAGTTGTAAAACATAAAATTTTATTGCTCCACAAAATTGTACAGATGAAAAACAAAAAAATTAAAAGAATTGTCGACAAAGGTCGAATATATAAAGTGCGCTTATTATGTTACAACACACACACAAACAAACAGTGCAAGCAAGAACTTGAATTTTGTATTTACAGTGACTAACTTTCAAAAACCAGCCACTGCAACGAATTTTCGTTTTTCGATATTTTTGACATTTCCTAGTGTTTAAAACGTCAAAGCGCGTTAACATAATATACGACTGTCTTTTGTCCATTATGCTCGCGTACGAGTAGGAAAACCATAAACAATTCGGTGACATCTGTCATTTTGAACACTGGGAATCTCGAAATCGGTAAAAAGTTAAAAATTCTAGTACTTACTGGCTTTTAAGTGTTAGTCACTGCAATTAGTATACACAATTGCACATTAATTTATACTTGTACGGTCATATATTTAGTATGATTCGATGGATGAAGAAGTTAAGACAACAGTTATCGTACTTTATATATATGATTTGGTTACATGTTGACCCTTTTTTTTCTTAAATACAAAAACAAAAATCAATTTACTATTTTATAGTTGAAAATTTTATTTTTTAAATTGTCTTTTAATGATGTGTTGTTTGTAGCGGTATAATATTCAACTTATGCTGTAAAATAAAATGGTTTAAATATTAAGCGTACTTATGGAATGTATATAATAATATGGATGATGTTTCAATTGACAATAATAATAAAATAACTGGAACGTAAAAAATATTTTAAATTATATGCAAAAGTATAGATTCAATTCATCTCACACACAATGTTGACGGCAGAGAAATGATACCTAGATGGCGTTGCGTTGCACACCAGATAGAAGGAACCTTTGAGCGGTTTTCCAGAGAGTTGATAATTATGGCGACTGGGACGTCGCTTCGACAGATAGAGGTAACTTGTGAGCAATTCCTATAGAAC
>JANTFA010215073.1:0-16847 GCA_026413405.1 Phytosciara flavipes
GTAGAATAACTTTCGTCTTGAAAACACTTTCTGCACCCGAATAAAATATAAAGACTTGCATGCGAGTGTTTAATTCTGTAACTATTTGAACGTTAGCACCTGAGATTATTCACAAAGACTTACCATCCAAGTACCGATGCCCAAAGCTGGCATTCGTAGACCATTATTAAGAGTTAAGAACTTTTTACACGCCATAATAATTTAAAAGAACACGGAACACTAAAACAAACTGATATTTTGATGCACAAATTCCAATCAAATTGGTCTACTAAAAGAATGGCGAAGAATTATGAATAATTTATCGTCGGTATAGCCGGATCAACAGGCAGTGCACAACTGAATAATAAAAATCTTTTTTCGTCTAAATACAATTTCGATTCGAAAATTTTCATGTACAACGATGACTAATTACTGGTGTACTCTAAGGTAAGGTAATTTTAAAACCTTTTCGATTTATGCTGAAACTCGTTTTTCGCTAAAACAATTTCATTATGGAAAGTATAAGGCACCGTTAAATCGCCCCATTCTCATGTGAGGTATGCAATTGATGTTTATTTTTCGATTGATTTGTTCACCCACTCGTTAACTTAAAACTCAATTTCTAGACCGCACTTACGGTGTCAATTGCAAAACAACATGAAATTCTTCGTTTTTAATCAAACAAATTACTTGAACAACATTTCAGCGAGGTAATTTGAATCAGTCCGTTCAAAATCATACAAAATTTCGGTTAAATTTGATGGTTTTGGATAATTTGTACAAAAAATAACTTCCGCAGTCATTCACGCACTACAGATGAGAGGAACTGTTTCTGCAATTTTCTCCATACATTTTATCGTGCAAGTTGAGATGATCTTTCACAATCCTAGCCGAGTAGTTGGTACAATTACGAACCACTGTGATCCTAAAGATCATCTAGTTAGAAAAGACAGGACAATGAATCATATCTGTTTTTGTGATTTGACTCCTGCGGCCAGTGTACACATCCGTGATGATTGTCCTCTCTACACCAGCATCAGGCTTAACACCTTCGGGTATTATGAACTCCATGATGAGGGTCTAGCATCTTTAGATGGCAAGCGCCTTGATGAATTCCTGTCGAAATTCGGAATATTCCAGAGATTGGTGTTACCTAGGTTCTAGTTGAGAACAAGGCGGGCGAAGCTGGTCATTGCTCACCTTGATAAAATTACGTGGCTTTTCAGAAAATATAGGAAAATTTTTGGCTGCTGGTTGATTTTGGATGTGGAGAGTGGTAAAGTCGACTGTATCGACGACAACTTCATCAGAACTCAGGTGGGTAGTGCGTTTGCTCGTAAATACCAGTGAAAACCATTCAAAATATCTTCCTTGCAATCAGTGATAAATAAAAACTAAATATTTGGCCTCAATTTCTCTTGCTTTTTTGTTTCGCATATACTTGAACCTCTCAATTAACTCGTGCCGTAGTATTTGTTTGGTTCTAGCTACGGCCCTGCTGTATTTTCGGTTCCTGATGGAAGCCTCTCACCATCTCTTATCTAGGCCCCTAACTACCTATGTACTGAGTACATTGTACTCAACTTTCTGTAATAATTATCAAAAGTTAATCTCAATTCAAGCAATTTCTTACGGAATAAGCTATTGATTCGCGTAACAAATTTGTGAAAAATATGAAAGTTAAAATGCGGAGGGTGAATTCCTATCAATTGGTTATTGATAGGCATTTCGATCGTTTTTACTGTTTAGAAAGTTTCAAACAGGAAGTTTCATGCCATGAGAATACTTGTAGAAAAAATTAGAGACCTTCATATGATTTTTTGATCTAGAAAAAGCTTTTGACTGAAGACTCAGTACATGTTCCTGCCATTTAGTGATCCGCAAGCCCCATCGCCAGACTCAATGATCAACGGAAACGTCATGCCGAAATGCATCAGCTTCAAGTACCTGTCAACAGTAGTGGAAATAGCGACTAAAACGTAAATCACATATGGTTCAAAATGCTGGACTATGTGTAAAAAGTTTGGCACGCATCTGACAACAGCAGAGATGAAAATGTGCCGAATGCCACTTAGCCTCACAAAATGGATCATATCAAGAGTGAACATATTCGAGGCACGTTGAACATAAAAGAAACCATCGTCGTCGAAAAAGTCGAAAACGAAAGAAACGAATGGTTTACCACGGTAAAAGCAATGTGACGAGAAAAGTTCTTTCAGTAGACATACCTAAAAGAGAGTAAAAGGGGAAGACCAAAGTACAGTTGGATCGGCCAAGTGCAACAGCGACAAAATCGATTCGGCTAACACAAGAAGAGATCTCCCGGTGATTTTAACGAACTCAAAACAAATGAACCTCCAATGTCTTGGACATTAGCTTGGATTGCCTACATCCGAATAATTTTTGGTAAACGAACGCTTCGGTCATCAAGTCAATTACATGGCATAGATATCTGGTGGACCTGCCGGTTTAAACACCGAACCTCTCCAAAGGATTTCAATTCAACTGTATTCGACCATAATCGACGCGCATACTTTGAAATGGTTTGGGTCAGCAATTCACCAACGGAACTGTTCTACCTGGAAGTTTTGACGCACACAATCGTCTATGGAACTAAATGTTTCGATAACTTACAATTTAAGTTGTCAACTGAGGTGTAGCTGAGATGTTGAAGTTTGAGTTACTTGGAGTCATTGTTGTTTTGTAATTTGCTATTCAACCCCCATACGAGTAAATAAATAACAAGAAGAGAAGGAGGAAATTGCGAATTCGAGACCCGTAACACGAGCAATGAGAAACGCATACCGGCCATGAATTTAATTAAATAATTTAAAATGACTAAAAAATCAGGACAGTTTTTGAAAACACTAATCGTAGGCAAGAACAAAGCGAGGAAGAAGACGAATAAGTTTCAAACAGAAAGTCCAAACACAATTTAGATAAATTGCAAAAAATTTCAGCAAATTTTATCTCAATTATTTGTAATCGAAGAAGAATTGGTTCACCATTTCGGAAAACCATTAAAACGAGATACATTTCACATAACTACATTACCAAAAAAACCGAAATTTGCTTAATCAAAAAGGGTCCGCCTTTCCGTATTATATTACCCAAAAGAGCACCGCATCCTAAAACTTTGTACGCGGTGTGCAATGAAAAGATCATTCAATAAAACCGAAATCAGTTTTCATTCAACAATGAACCGATACTTTTTGGAACATCTTCCTTTTCTCTCCCTATTTTATTGTTGTTCTTTTTTCTTCTTCACAAAAACATCCACTGTTCATTTTGCTATGAATAATCAAAACAAAAAACACCTTCCGGATTATCCGGTCTCATGCTGCGTTTATTTACATCCAAATAATCAGCACAGCATTAAAAAGGTAACTCAATACTTTCCGAATTGTTTAGATGGAAATGAACCGACGATTTATGCATTCAAAATTTGTGTTTCTACATTGTGAATAAAAGGCTTGGTTAATTAATTAACTAGCTTGCAACAAGAAGAAGAGAACATCGCAAATTCAAAAATTCAGCATTATTCTGAACTAAACTTTATCGGCAAATTCATAAGAGAAGTGTGTCACATTGGTCATATTCTAATTTTCAGAAACGGCAGACGTGTCACTCTACCATCATTAAATCTACTACCTCTATTGTTGAGAACTTTGTCCAATATTTGATACAAAATCTTTTACTTCTTTCGTTAAATGAACAAATTTTCCTGTATAAAAAAACGCTCAACTTGGAACTTTGTTTATTTTCGTAATGGCTCTAGACAACAGATGACTAGCCCTTTGAGAAAGATTCGATCGCTTTCTTCATTTCGAGTTATTGGCATAGAAATGCCGAGATTTGTTTACATTACTGTATTGCATAGAAAACGGAAGATAATCTCTTTAAACTCTTCAATGTGCCCGTACTGTGTTTGTTCAAACAATCACTTTTATGACCAATAATCCCTTTTCAAGCATATTCATGTAAGCTGTTTGTTGTGGAAAAACAGACAACATACCAAACCGATTATACCGATTATTGTGCATATTATCGGATTTTGGTTTAAGAATTCAAATGATTAAGTGTCATTATGAGTTTTTTTCTTATAAATATTGTGAATACAGACGTCACTCCCAACGAGAATTAGTTTTAAAAAATAAGTTCTTCTGCTACTTTCTGCACCATAATACTTTCTCATTCAAACATTGATAATACCGTCGGTCGTCTCGATGAATCTTTCACGGACGACTATTTCTTATCGACAGCGAATACCTAATGCTGTTTTATGTTTCAAAATTTATGTTGAGACAAAATTGAAGTAAAAGATTTTCTTATCTAATGTAAGAGAAGCGTGGTGAAACAAACTCATAGGACCAAGGTGCGTAACCTAACTGATAGTCAAGCAGTCCTAAAATGACTCAGAAGTTGCGTTTTCACCTCATCTCTCGTGCTCTACAAGCTTCTCTGACAAGCTTCAATCCATTGCGTCTCGACAGCACTAACGTGGATCCCAGGCCAATAGTGGCCATCCAGGAAACGAAAAAGCTGATTCTTTGGCTACGAAGGCCTCTGAAACACTTTTTTTTGGACCGGAACCTAGTCGGCCAGTATCCCCTTTCAGTCATACAAGGCATAATAGATAAATGGAAAGTTGATACGTTTTCGAAGCATTGGTGAGCGCTTATTTCAGATCGATAAGCCAGGAACTGCCTTGTCACTTAGTAAAAGGAACATTCGGAAGTCAACTGATATCTTTACGAGTCACTGCTCACTGAGAAATCATTTGTTCACGATGAACTTGGTGGACAGCCGTAACAAGTGTGTGTAGATTGAATCTGCTGAGCATTTTCTCTGTCACTGCCCCACTCTGATTAAGGCTAGAGTAAAGTGGCTGGGCGCCTATCGTTTGGACTACGATTCGATTTGGAGTATACACCCTAAGCATATTCTCAGTTTTTTTAATGCAGATTTATTTTGTTTATGGCAACCTAGTCATGAACTTGTAAGTGTGGGTATGCACAACAGGCCCGATTGCGGCCTAGATGCTTCTCTAGAAATCAGCCCACTTATCCTATTCTATCGTAAGGTTTGTTATTGGTTCTTTCGCTTGAAGAGCCAGATCGGTAAGATGACCTTAGCGAGGTTTCGCAGTTTTTATTACAAATCTTCACGCCGTAAGATCGCTTTAAAATTGGCAAATTGGCATCGCCCGTTTTTTTAACGTTACAATTTGGCAACGGACTGTAACCACATTCATTTGGCTTGTCAAAATGAAATATTTTTTTTAACGAAGCTTCAATCAGCTTTTCCTCTCTATTTTTCACGTTGAATGAAATATGATAGAATGTACAATCGAGTCAGAGAAAACTGTTTCGGCCTCAGAAACATCTGCATCGATGGCCCTGGTTGGCATTGTTCCAACACTCATCAGTTGTTTTCGATACGTTTCCTTTACAATACAGTGATACTCTGCAGGTTGAATAAACAATTTGCATCGAGTGTAAGTCACAAGAAAATATTGAGAACCGTTGCAGTTAAAGAAAACAGGTGAAGATCCCAATTCGATTAAAATCATCATCATTAAGTGAATCAATGAAGGAACAAATACCCAATGGGCCTACAGCTTTTTCATATGGAAACTGGGCAGTCTCAAAAAATTAGGGCCGATCTTTTGGTGTCGATCGCCCGAAGGGCCTACAGGTAGTCAGTCCGGACCTGTTGAAAAATAAAATCAACACACTTTGATATGAGAATATCGCGAACATGTCTAGTACAACGCAGTGATTGCGACGACAATTTTGAGTTTCTTTTCAAATTTCGGGCGGCCTTGCGGCGTCAATTGTGTAGTGGATAAAAGTGAAGAATTTGTTTAATAGTCGAGTGAAGAATTGAGTGGGTGCAATTCTGCAACTTATTTTTCACTGTTTTTGGGCATAGGTAATTGAAAGGCGCTCCCAAAAAAATTGTCACTCTTGTTTTACGTATTGTATTTTACATGCTTTATGCCCCAAATGTGGAATTTGAGGTCCGCTTTTACTTTCGGGGCATTAAGCATGCAAATCTTGTTGGTTTTGGACTTCTAATACACGTTGCGACTAATAAAGATCTCCTGCACTGAGATTCATACAACAGATTTAGCAAAAGTTTTATTTCTTAAAATTTGGAAGTAGATAATAATTCATAAACTGAGCTTGAAGTTAAGATACTTTGCTTTAATGCTTTTTATGTGTGCATATTGTAGCGGCAGACTGACGCATTGCAAGCCTGAGGACTTTTATATGACGAAACCGTGTCTCTGCTCGAGCTCGAGGCTCAACATTCCTTTACAGAATTTCCTTGGTAGGCTCGTTGAAGAGTGAGTGTTCTTGACTTGATTTGTCTGACTGCGCGGCAGACAATAGAAAATATTTTGATACGAAGCATTGAAACAGGCTGTCCTTACTTCAACTTAAATTTATGGATTATGAAGCTTTCAAACAATATTATGACTAGCATAAATTTCACACAACACAATCTTAATTCATTTGATTGTGATTGCGTGATTGAATCTGATACTTATTTTGTTTAAAGCATCAACTCTAACACATGCATTTATTTATAGAAATTACGACAAGCGATAGTAAAGTTAATCATCCGTTGATCATAGGTAGTTAGAACGTTAAACTTTCCTGATTTTATAATGACGTAACAAGCAACATTGATGTTTACCGACTTTCTTAAGTCATATCAGGAAATAAACATTTAATAAAATAATCTTCCTGATACATCGCATCATCAATCAATTTACCATTTTCATCATTGTTGTGCGTTTTTTTCCTGCACAATCCAACTGCAGTTTTTTTTTCATATTTAAGTTCTTTTCTCAAACTTCTAGTTTTGCTATTAGTCCAATTTACTGTGCAAGAATTGTGTTGATAGTGATCTTTGGAGACGAAGCACTTGAAAATATTTTGAAACCACATTTTGTGTTCGGTACCATTAAATATGCTGCCTTATAATGATCGTTATCTTCGAAAGTAGTTATTTGAAAGAGGATTACGATTTGGTCCTGAATGTAAAATTGTGTACGGTGATATTTGGTTCAAATTGAAAAAAAAAGGTTTTGCTTGTGTCGCGTCAATCGAAATGTTTTTGTATTTCCTTGTGATGACACTCAATTTGAATTGTTTGTTAATCATTCTGCAATTTAGTTTCAATAATAAAGTAAATTGAATTGGTCTATCAATTTATTCAGTACAAGCTTGCACAAATTTATTTAAATTTTGACAGTCAACATTATGCATTGGTTTCCTACTTACAAATGAATACGGATGTTGCCAACCTATGCTAAGGGACTCTTTAGCGAATTAAATTCCAGAACCCGCCCGGTTCGTGTCAAAAACCTCTAATTCACTAAAAAAAAGTACTGAAAAAAATAATCTTTTTTTTAGTTAAAAGTCGGAAACGAAAAGAAATTGGCTTGAGAGTTTGAAGCTTCCAAAAATACAAGTTCTGCATTTGTGTTTGAATATAGTCGAGGTACAGTTTGATGTATCTGTGAAATTTCGCTCTTAGTAGTATTTCTGTGTCTCAAAGATACAAGTAACATTGCACGATTATCCGCCCCTCGAAAACACAAATTGCACATTCCACAATTAATTAGCTCAGCAATGCCCTCTAAAGTTTAATTCATTCTTCAATTGTTCATCGGATACAGGATCAAAATAATCGTCGATTACAAAGTCATTCGTTCTCATTAATGGGATGAACATTGAGTAGAGCTGATCATCGTCATTATACGCTTCAGAAAGTGAACAGAAACATTTTAATGCAAAAAAAACGTACTTTGCGTTTACAATTTTGCTAATCAGATGTAAATACGAAACATGATCCTAACCAGATAAACTACTAAAGTTGAAGTTATATTGTGAGCTGCATATAATTTTCCCATTAGAGAAATAAATTGCTATCTCTAACCAAGCTATTACAAAATGCATATGAAGAGAGGGTAGGTATATTACATGCGGATATCGAATGAAGTGTTTTTATGTTAGCAAACAATTGTTATTGAAATAGATACTTTTTTGCCACTGTGGTGTACTTGTATGGAGATGAATATTCCTTTTATTTTTTTTTTGTTGGGTTGTTTAAATTTACTTGTAACAATATGTCGGTTTTTCGTCGGTTAAAAATAAGGGTAGGTATTACAGATCGGCGTACGATACGATGAACAATTGAATTACTCGAAAATATAAACATACAAAAATGTACACAACACAAATAGAACACAAATTGCGGGCTACCAATAATAAGAAACGCCCAACTTAATTCCGGTTCAGCTAATTTTTGGGATGATCCTTACACTACAAACAAATAGAATCGAATGGAAGATGAAAAATCTCTGTGCCTTCTGATGGGGTGAGGGTAGTTAACAAAATTTGCGTTAAGAAAAACCATAAAATATTTGTTGAAATAATAATCTGGTCAGTTGTTATCTGAATTTTGAAGGAAAAAAATCGCAGCCGAAAATCGGACTACGTGCGCAATGGATTTAAGTGATTTTTATAAGCGACCCCGTTATTGCGAAGAAATGTGCAAAAAAGACGTGACTGTAAAATCTAGTAATTTTAGCATCGATCACATTCTAAACAAAGCCGGTGAAAATATTTCCAATTGTTGTACGATAAGTGACGCTAGTGTGCTAGAAGACAATTTTGCAAATAAATATTCGAGTGAGCTGCTGCCGATGTTTAGTTGGTTACAATATACGAGATACCGTCCTCCAAAGTTAACCAGTAAGTTTCTACTACTCCATTTGTTGTCTGAACTATAATTGTCGTGTTTTTCATATTTCTTTCGGACTCAAAACTTTTTAAAAATTGACCCAAATTCTTTGGCTTCATTAGTCTTATTAATTTGACGATTGTCCTGAAAAAATAATGGAACACCTTCCTTAACCTGATGTTGGTATCGCTTCATATCGAGGTTATTCTCACACCAAAATTCGCAATATCAAAAACCTACTTCGACTTCTGTTCAAATTGCGATTTAGATTGATCTAGTAGATGAGGTAGATTTTCATGGTCTGATGATTTCTTCAAGAGACTGCCACTGAAACAAAAGTTCGCTCTTTGATCATTTGTTTACAACTTCTTTTTTGGGTTATCATCATCTTATACTAGCACTCGTTGTAAGCGGTCTGAAATTAAGTCAATGAAAAATTTTTCCATTCAGTCCGTGTTCACCGAGAGGAAAGCTGAAACGATCTAGATCAAAAAGTTGTAGAGTAAATGGTAGGGCCTCCGTGCAAGGTTTGGCAACCCAAACTACTATTGAAAAAAGAGTAAATGTGGAACCTTACTATGAAAATATTAAAGATTCGAACAGGCGGCCCTTTCGCTTTTCAAAATTTACGCAATATTCAGGGAGAGGGCTCTTAATTATATCGTCTTCTTTTAAAATTTACAAATGTTCTTCGTCTCGGGTTCTACTTAATTTAAAATTGCTATATCTCTCCTTTTCATTGCGTGTAGAAGGTGCTAACCATATACTTTGGTCATGTACCAGAATTAGGAGTCTTCCTCTAATTGTCCAACCGCTGCAGGTGCATTTTTTCCGAAGCTTTTCATGCTCTGTCATTACTCATAATTTCCGGTAGTCCGCTATTAACCTTTAAGAAACGGCAAACGTATTACGATTATATTCGCAAAATCTAGTATTTCATTTGTTTAAAGTATTTCGTTTTGTTCGATACTTCATTTGTTGCAACAGAAATTTTTGTGTACAAGGAATTGCAACATCGAGTCAATTTTTATGACCACACCGTTTCGAAAAAGGTGATATTTGGCGGTTTGTTCATAGTAAATTTCAGAAATTTACACCGTAAGTACGCCAAAAATATTTGAATTTTGAACGCATTATTTGTCAATTTAACGCTACTACCATACGAAAACTGTGCGTCAAAACAAATATTCTTGCGTTTTTTTTCGAATAGAGCCAATAGAGAAAATCATTGGTGAGCAGACGACTAGAATAATAATGTCGGAAAGTGAAAAGCTTTGAAATAAATCTGCCTCTGACGATCGAAAAGTGTTGATAGCGGATATCGCTCTAGAACATGTATTTTAAAATGTAGTCCTCAGCCTCTTGCAATAATTTTGTATTACCATCTAAGTGCGATACAACAGGTTCAGACACGAGAAGACGGATCAACTTAATACGTGAACCTATGATTCTTTCTGAGTTTCGAGTGCTAATATTGCACATGGTAATAGTGCTTCTGGTGATGAAAGTAGCACTAGTAGTATCACATGTAACCTGCTTTCATCACGAGTCACCAACGACATTTCTTTTCGCTTGAAGACTGAAATGAGATGCAGCGACAATTGTAAGAACTTTATTGGTTTATGATACACATGTGCAAGTACCAGTAGGCTTGACTTATGGACAAGATCTTATGTCCTGTAGCAAAGACCTATCTGACAATTTTTCATCTTTAGTGGGATAAGTTATCTAGCGACAACTGTAAAAGATGATCTTCCGAGAAGTCTGCACATTTTGTTGCTCATTTAAAAAACGTTAGGAATAGGAACGCAAACAAAATGATGGATATTTTTCAACTTCATGAGTCCAGTTTCATGTAGTTTTCGATGCAATTCCTTTGTTAACAACGACGTAAGAATCGCTCTGCATCGCTTGTAGCACTTGTAAAAGCCGTTTCAGTCTGACTGTTACATTCTCCGGAGATCAGAATTTTAATTTGTGTAGTTCATTTCCTTGCATGCCAATTTTTATTTTTTAAGAACTGTTGCCCTATCAAATCCTTATCACACTTCATTCTTGTCGCAAACATTTTTTTGAGTGAATTTATTTTCACTATTTACTGGTAAATACTCGTTTCGATCATTCGCTTCACATTCGTTAATCGAATTCTATAATTATCTCAACTGTGACACTCTACAATAATACCTAGGCTTGAGGTCAACAAAAAAAACGAAGAAGAAAATTATCAAATCCAAAACAAGATCAATTATTATGTAACATTATAATGAATGCTAATTCAAATCGCTTATCAGCCAGTCTTTTTCCACTCTGATTACTCACTTATTCAATTAATTAAAAATAGTTAACAGCACAGACATAATTGAAAAGAAAATAACCGGCGGACATTTCTCATCTTTTTTTTTCTTCTGCTCTTTTTCTTGTTAGACCATTTTGCTTTTATGATCTTTTGATACGCTATAATTTGGTGTGATTGTGTTTATTGACTATTTTCAAAATATCCAGGCGGTGTTACTTTCTATGTATAATTTGTAGTACGTCTAAGTGATGATACTTCTATCCGCTAGGCTTTTATGTCACCAGTTTGTATGTACTTCTAGCGACAATATTCTTTTCCGCTACGCGTCACTTCTTTTGTTGCAAATATCCAAAATTATTATTTAGGGGTTGCAGGGTGGTGCAAATATTTTGTCTTCAATTATCGCCTTCTTCGCCGCCTGATTCCAGTGCTCGTGCAATAATGATGTTCACACGATTCTCCATATTTTTGACCCGCTCCCCCCTTCGTCCACATATTTCCTATACCCACAACATGGTTCGCCTAGTTTACTCTAACTGGTCCGACTAGTTTGCTCTAACTGACCTCCTCCTTCGTCCGTCTTATGTGGACGTCATCAATGCACTAGCTACATGACCATAAACATGCAATGAAAATAGATGAACAGGTAGGGCCAAGTCATTCAAGCCGGAGGACATACGGATTTTGCTCTTTTATAGCCTTGAACGGACTCATTCTTAAAATTTGTGCAGAATTTCTTTACAAAAATGAGTTCGTTCGATGTGAAAAAGTGAAATCCCATGCAAAATCTACATGTCCTCCGGCTAGAACAAATTTTGACTTATGGCTATACCTCTCTATAATCTACTTTCATTGTTAACATGCACTGAGTTGACTATTGTTTGATTTAATTTATTGAAAAAATGTGAAACATCGTTACATCTTCCAATTTACTTACAATACAATCCGTTCATAAAGGAACCCAGAAAATTGGTCCAATAAAACGTACGCCGGGTCGTCTGCCAAGGGTTCCATTCACCGCTGAACAGCTGAGCTCTTTAGAGAATGCCTACATACAATCATCGTACCTAAGTTCTGAAGAAGCAAACCGCCTGGCTGCAAGTTTGGACCTAACAAGTACAAGGGTAAGCTATACCTCTTGGGTCCAAGAGAAGAAGAATTCGAATTTTAATCGAATAAATCATCAACAGGTAAAAATTTGGTTTCAAAATCGAAGGGCGCGTGAGCGTCGCGAACGGAAAGAAGCTGATGCCTCAACAACGACACAAGTGATAAATACTACGCCAAATCGAAATCAAAGAGACTTTCAATTATGCAACATAGACAAGTAGAATTTGTGTAGCCAAATCTTTTAAATAAATTTTTTTTTAAATAAATCTTAAGTAAAATGATGTCTTTGTTATCGGTTCTACTCCGTCAATATTGTTAAAATGCTCCGCGAAGTCCATATCATTTACACCAGCTCATTGTAAGCTCGCGTTCAAGTTTGTATTAACGAAACTGGTTTTGTTTATTGTTTTTTTTTATTATTATTATTCATCACCGAAGCATCTGAGAGCCCCTTCCATGACGTCGGTTGTGTGTGTGGTTTTTTTTTCTTCTTTCTTACAAAAATCCGATTCAATTCCACTTACATGAACGAATAAATGACTCTGGATTCTCATTAACAATTTATTGTGTACGTGTGGTGAAATATCATCAAACGAGATTTCTCTTCACGGCCATACGTCCACCAATTGCATTACCAATTTTTTTACTTAGTTTGTTTCTTCAGCTGGTGAAAGAGTGATGTGCAGAGTTACAATAATTGTTTAACATTTTGGTCGATGTAAACGAGGTGAGTTCTTCGCATATTTTATAACATTTTATGAGATTCAGTTTTAAAACCAGAAATTGTTTTCCAATTTCCGAAATACATTAAAAAGAAAGCCGAATATTTCATGTAATTAGCCGTCCGATTTATAGTTCCGAACCTTTAAAATAATATGAATCGATCGTAATGTCTTCGATGTACACACATCAACACATTAAAATGAGAATTTCTTGCCTAAGAAGCAGTTTTAATGACCCGTGACGAAGTTCATAGTTTTGATTGTTTATTGCAACATTGCCGTTTTCTGGTGAGTGTACTTGAAACCAGCTCATTAAAACGAAAGGGGTTCAGGTAAATAAATATTTGGCGTGTTACACTTGACTGTCGATTATTATTTTATTGCACTCATTGCCAGTTCACCGTGACGTCTTAAGCAAGAGTGTCGGTTAGTCAGTTTAGTGTGTTTGGCTGGTTTGTGATATACCACAATTTTGGTTACGTGTCGAAGAAATTTTAATTTCCAATTCAGTAAACCTTTTCGCATTGGGCCTGCTGCTGTATAGTGTAAGAGATATATATTGTGAACGATGTTTAGGAGTTTTATTTTCTGTGTGTGTTCAATTTACATAACCAAATCTATATTTTCGGAATGATATAACAAATCGATAATCCGATATTTGTCTTTTAATCAAGTTCCATTCCACCTCCAACGATCCCATACATCCAACATAAATATTCAAAATTTCAAAACAGCTCTTTCACAAGTAGCCGGATAAGTAGTAGTGAGTAGCGATGTTCTCTCTTTTTACGATGACGACAATGTTACCGTGATGACTGTCGTTGGTTCATCGTTGAGGCGCCAAAAATTGTCTTATGTCAAGGACACACGAGCAATTTTGCGTTGATGAGATCGACAATTATGCTGTGATTGCTATTGCTTAGCCTGTGTTGAATGTCCGATTACAATCGCTGCGTAATTGTCGATCTCAGCAACGGAAAATAGCTTGTGTGTTTTCAGCATAAGTTTGAACAAACTTTTAGTCAAAGTATCGAGTATTCGGAGTTTTAAACTTCGCGGGTTCCAGTGGGTCCGCCATCATTGTTCTCATGCAAAAATTAAAATCGCCAAATTGGGTCTTTTTTCGACTTTGTCGATTCTTTTTACTCTCAGCGAACTTTGACTACCACAAGTCTGGAATTAGCGTCTGGAGCTATTCAGACTTATTCTGCATTATTCGACTGAAAAGTAACCGAAAATGTATGAAATTCCAGAGTTTCTTAGTTGTACGACCCAGGTACAAAAACTCGTATAATTATCGAAACACATGTACGACGCATTCGGTGTCGTTATAAAGCTAGACTTCAAGCTAAGTAACAACCGTAGTCTCATTCCGAAACAGCCCTTTTGGTGAAATGTAGCGATGGTCAAAGTTCGCCGAGTGTAAATTTTTTTTTTAAATCGATAAAGTCAAAAAAGGACCCGGTTCGGCTTGAAATTACGAGTTTACGACAAGTTGGCTAAAAGTTTTTTCAAGCTCACCAAGCTGTTATAGCTGAACACACACGATTTTCACCTAAGGTTAAACAAAACAAATCGGAGCATAATTGCCAATCCCATCAACGAAAAATTGCTCGTGTGTCTTCAGCTTAAAGCATTCTACAGTGATCCAACAACATCCAATAGACATGTAGTCGTGCAGGTGTAGTCGACAGATAATAATTATAACTCTCCCAGCCTATACTCTCAAGTTAGGTGTGTTTCATTTACACATTTACCTTCAGTCTCGGTGGTTAAAGATTTTCTATCATAAGATAGATAACCTTACTTCAGAACAACAATTAAACGATTCGCTTGGCTCTGAATAAATACAGTTTTGTGCATTCAATATTTCAGATTTGACGCTACAAAAAACAGAAGCACTCAATAAATCCATCGACGAAGAAATGTTAGATCTTAGTTGTCCCAACGTTCAATTGATACTAGCAACTATCGTCACAGCTATTATAACTGCAATCACTGCATTACGGTTCTATTGCTACATAACGTTAGGCAGGTGCCATTCTCGAGTGAAAATGGAAGGAAAAACTGTTTTGATCACTGGCGCCAACGGTGGAATTGGAAAAGAAACAACCAAAGACATTGCCAAACGTGGAGCTAGAATCATTTTAGCCTGTCGCAATATTGATGCAGCTAATGAGGTTAAAGGTAATGATTACAACACTAACAATTCTCTCGGAACGGCTTAGTTGATATCCATACGACACGTTTTCAGACGAAGTGGTAAAGGAAACCGGTAACCAGAATATCATCGTCAAAAAGCTGGACCTCAGTTCTCAAAAATCCGTACGGGAATTCGCTGCTGACATCAACAAGACTGAACAAAAGCTGAATGTTCTGATTCATAATGCAGGCATGGCTCTTGGTAAGTTTGCTGCTGTTTGGCGGGTTATGTTTTGTTCGTGGGTGATGATGATTTTCCCCTCAATTTTTCTTAGCTGTTCGTGGCCAACAAAGTGAAGATGGCATTGAATTGACAATGGCTACAAATCATTACGGTCCGTTCCTGTTGACCCACCTACTGATCGATTTACTTAAAAAGACACCAAAAAGTCGCATTGTGGTGGTCGCATCCGAGCTGTACAAGTTGGCTTCGGTCAACTTGAACAATTTGAATCCAATCAATACGAGACCGGCCGCTTACTTGTATTACGTGTCAAAGTATGCCAACATCTACTTTACACGCGAACTGGCCAGACGTTTAGAAGGCACTGGTGTGACGGCCAATTGCCTACATCCCGGAATGATTGATACAGGAATTTGGCGTAATGTTCCGTTCCCATTGAATTATCCAATGAAAATGATTACGAAGGGATTCTTCAAGACACCGGTACAGGGTGCCCAGACGACCATTCATCTGGCCGTTTCCGATGAAGTTGAAGGAATTTCCGGTAAATACTTTATGGACTGCAAGGAACACAATTTGAATACAGCCGCGTGCGATATGGAAAAGGCGAAAAAATTGTGGGAGGAATCGGCTAAATTAGTGAAATTAACGGGAGCTGATCCGAAGATCTGAATCTGAATTTTTTAAATAAATTTTTTTTGTACTTTAAAATGACGAAGATTCCTTTCTGCAAAATTTTTGCAACGTTGAATATTCAGTTGCGAGCATGCAAATATTGGTTGAAAATACTGTGCAGCTGCAGTTTTCTGTTTTTTCTTGTATAATGATGAGACGTCTTGTCGTGTGTTCACGTGTATTGACGTGTGTTCAGTAGAAGTATAGAATAGTATGGAGTTATATTGAACCACATACTCGACTAATACATCGTGAAGACCTACCAGATACTTATTGTAGTCCTAGTAAATTAGTGAAAAGTCGTTATGTCTGACGTTGGCAGCCCATGACTGTTTTCCGGAATGTCCTAAGTTTTCCTCGAGATCTGCTGAAAGCTCATAGTGGGGCCTAGATACAAGCCTAGATAAAGAACCGGTACGAAGCCGAATTTACTAAGAGACTACAGCCCGGCGAGAGTTGTTTACTCTGATTGGTTAATTACAAATCAAAACGTTGACCAACCACCATGATTAATCAACCAGCATGATTGACTATGATCCATTGAATAATCACGATTAATAACTGACTTACGATGTTGTGAATCGCTGGTTAATCAATAGTTTAAATCATTTGTGAGCCATTCCTACCACGTAAGTCAGTTACGGTTTTATGGGCTCACTTTAAAGAGTTTAGACTTTAAATTACGAACCCGTGATTCGATTTTGACTAAATTTTTTTCTGAATTTGTGTGGTCAATACCATTTGTGTAACTCATCAACGTTGGCTGAAAACAATAGCCGATTCTTCAAAAATTTACAAGAATTGAACTGACCTGAAAAAAAACGGCTGCGCACCCTTCGAACTAGGGAATGCAATATCGGACGTTTTTTGTAATACCGATATTCGATATTTTTAGTTATAATATCGATATTAATATCGG
>JANTFA010215184.1:0-16842 GCA_026413405.1 Phytosciara flavipes
GAAAGACAATTTGATTTAATCTTAATGAACTTATAACAAACGTGTCACACGTAAAGCTCTAATTGAATTGAAACTTGCAGAGAACTCCGTTTAAAAATAAAAGTTTTTTTATGGGTTAATTTGCAATTAAAACCACACACCACAGTATGACTTTATCAATGATATTTCGTAACATGCAGGGGGAATCGGATATTTAAACATTTCGTGATACGAACAGGCAAATCTGTGCCTAATGCTTTGGGTGAGTTTGTATGACTGAACTTAAGTGTTTGGAAACATGCAAATAGACATAGGGCATGTGGTGACAGGGTGATTTTTGGCCGCCCTGCACGAAGTTAAGAGCGCTATTAGGTTTGACATGCCGTTTGTAACAATCGGAATTCGAGTCGAGCGGTAAGGGCAATGCATTTGGATATGCCTATTGCCGAATCAGTAATAAATGTGCGGACGTCACGTTGATAACTTGAGTAAATCAAATGCGATTTTCTTCATTTTTTCCCCTGAACGGTAGTCGAAATTGTGAGGTCAAGATCGAAGCTGGAAAGAGGTTGGGGCTTTGGTTTTATTTGAAAGGTATGGCCAATAACAATTCATAGAAAATAGTTTAATACAATCAGATCAGTGAGCCACGAAGACGGACCCCTGGACTGAGGCCCTAGCGTAGTGGTCGTCAGCTCTCAACTAAACGATTGAAATTGTGCGAGAGTTCGATTCTCAACTGTGGAAGAGAAAAAACCGATTGTCAGACGTGTATACAAAACACAGCTGATTGAATTGGTTCGAGTCTGTGGCAGTAGGGGAAAAAAGCTTTCACACGGCTTGCCGGCAAAGATATTGTTGAGAGACGCAGACATTCTACTAGTTTCGCTACTAAGTACATGGGTGGCACTCCACATCAATGTAATTTAGGTTTGTCGCGCAGCTTATCACTGACTCAATAAAAACTCAATTTATTACTTGCAATGTAACGTTGATTATGTGTTATTAAACAAGATTGAAGACAGCACAAAGTTAATAGGACGACCACCTAAACCAAAGTATGTTTACACACAGAATTCACAATGTTGTAATGTTCAATGAGGTGTTACAGACGCAGTGGATCGGTATGGTGTAATCAAGAAGAGAAATACTGACACTGACCATGTTTGCGTATTACGACTCACAAAAAAAAGTGGTACTCACAATTACTCCATAAGCAAGTACATCAATGCCGTACTGATTCCCCGGTGTATAAATACGATCGCCATGGAGCCATCGTGCCGCAAATGCCGGCGGATTGGCGCAAAACTCCACCGACAAGTGTAACGGTGAACCGGGATATGCTACGGGCGTATGATTTCGCGTTGCGACTGTTGGTGCTCCTGTAATCAACAACAGAGATGATAAAGTGTTATTAATTATGAAACAACATTAAAACTGGTGACGTTAAGTAATTAAAAGCACGCGAATATATATTCTCTCCAGCAAAAGTTTACTTGAATTTAATCATCAAATCACATAAGAAGTACTACTTCCATATCTTGCAGCAACACTTCATATTTATGTTCCGTTAATGGCTTTAAAATGTTTAGTCACCATGTAAATACGTTAAAATATCAAAAGCAGCAAGACATCTTCCACTTCTTCACGTAGAGCTAGGCATGTTTTATGTCACATCTATTGCTGGATGTTCTGGTTTCGATGTTATTTTACATTTGTTTGCATAGGTTTTTCAACCTACATAACTGTAGCTGGGGGTAGCTAGCTAGCTGCCGTTTGTGCATATATTTATTCAAATACGTGAAGGAAGCTTCCCTTTCTCTACCTTTGCGTGAATTGTACGTATACGTATACGGATATGTATTTACGACAACGCGTGTGTTATTTGCCAGAGACATCAGTTCGGAATAGCATTTGTGGCCAACATTCTTTGTCTGGGTAGTTATGAAACCGCTTAACCATCCACCGTGTAGAAGGTATACATACAAAACATACAACATAATGTGTTACTGGCTGATGCATTCTCTCGGGAATTAACCTCTTCATGTGTCCTTGGTTAATTCCGTAGTGTATTTTCCGTACATGAGTGCCGATATAAATTTATATGTATTCCCACACGGATGACATATCAAGTTAAACCTTTTGTACAATTGCCTGTGCGTAACGTAATGGAAAAACATTTGAGATGAATGTTTGGATTATAGATGGAGTGGGGGGGAAGTTTTTTCTTCTCGTCTCTTCTTTTGAAGACGTGGAGATGGAAGAGTAGGAATGATTCACTACCGGATAAATAGAGTACATACAACAGACTCGTCGTGTACGAGTAGATTTGGAACATTAAAATTCAAGAAGTTATGCTGCTGCCTTTTCCCTAACAAGTATATAAATGCTGGCTTACTGTAAATGCTGTACTTTGCATAATTTAGAGAGGAAAAAAGCACAGGCGACAGATTGGTAGATTTCCATTTTTAAAATAATTTCTGTCGTTACGTTTGATTGGCAATATTTTACCATCCAGTTGATTTGAATTTGGGGGCGAGGTAATTTCCATTTCCGATTGAGTTGATTGTTGCCAACGTTGGCGGTATCGATGTAAAATAAACTATTAAAAGTGGATTTGGTAAAATGTCAAGGATTTATTTAAACAGAATGTAGCATAGCAACTTAAACTAACTAGTAGTTTAAGTTGCTATGAATGTAGTCATTGGCAGTAACTAGTGGCATCTATTACTCAGTTACTAAATTATGGAACTACAGCAAGAGCCATGAGATCAGCTATATGATTAGAGACGGGTTATACAACTGTCGCACCGATAAGTACGACAAAAATAAGCTTTGAACTGCCTAACGACATTAGATAGAAAAAACATAAAGGGGACCCGTACGAGTAGAGAACGGTTTTCTATAGAACTGCTCTGCAATCTTTAAATCAGTTTATTTAAAATTGCTTACAGCAATACAGGCTGAAAACAATAAAATCCAATATGGCGGTTGAAGGCAATTTTTTTTCGTTACCAAAAGCAGTAATATCACTTCACTTCAAGTTATAGTGATGACAGACGAGACAGACCGACAGACGCACATTTTTCTAATTGCTGATCTGGCATGTAGGAGTGACCACAGAAGGTTTGCCCTTACTCCGGGGTTCGAAAACGACGTGTTACAACCGTGAGAGTAAAGGCATGAGACACTCGTACATCGTACGGGTCTAAAAATGTTCGAACGAATGAAGTAGGAGATCAATCTGTAGTTACACTGCGCCTCTGTTTCCAAATTGTTGTTTTGACGAGTGAGACAGTTACATCCAGAGGCGAAAGCGAGAGATTTATTGGCGCTCGTCAACCCCGAAATTTGGAAGCAGTTGCAAATTGTGCTTTTAAAGCACTGCTTTACATGGTTCGGTTCAGTAAATGTGAGAAAGAATCCTATAAAATGCATTTTTCACTCGTGATGAAAGTGTAATTTTTCGGAACACGTCGTAAGCTTGTCCAAGCGAGGCGAACCCGAAAAATTCAACTTTTCATCACTCGTAACGAAATGTTCTATTACATGTTATTCGATGCATCAAAGTGCCGTTTATCCAACGCTAAAATGATTCTGTGTAAATTCCTGGAAATTAATTTAACAAGAAAAACTGTGCTGTAAACGTCCGTAATGTGAATCTATATTTTTACAGCGACGACGACGGCGCTGCGACTAGTTTTCCTTTCATATTATACACATTCCAAATAGCCATTAAATGCGATCAAACAATGTTGGACACGATTGGAAGTGTCAATAATGGTTTAGTTAATTTGTAAATACACCGTAGAGAGGAGAGCGAGCAGACTGAGCAACATGTATCAAAATCGAATTACTTTTTACTGCTGACGATAACAAACTGACGATAGACGAGAGACCGTAATGTAGTAATTGCGCACATCCAACGGGACGGGTGACAATATAAATTTTTCACACAAAAAAGTGTGTCACTTCGCGTTATAGTTTGTAGGACGAACATAAAATGAAATTAAGTAGCATGGTTTTGTGAGAGCGGAAACACGTGAATCACTTGCTTCAAATTAGAGTATAAAGTTTGGAGAGGTTTCTGGGCATCAGAGAAATATCTGAGTTTTTTGGTAATATAGTCACGAACCACGTCAACGTAATGTAACTACAGACAGTCATGACATCAAAATTAAATTGATGAGGAGTTCTTTTTCAGAATCTGTCGCTACTCGCTACGATTAGCCTGGGAAAACCCAACGGTAGCAGATATTTAACGTCGCAGAAACGGGGCAGTCATCTGCCATCGATAATATAGACTGTAATAAGCGATTGACGTTTTTGTCATTGACCTTTTATACAAAAACGTATGTTCTAACAAATGAAGTAGAAGACTTCGTCGAAAGTAATATTGATAACGTTGTACTCATCCTCTAAACGATTGAAATTGCAAGTGCGAGAGTTCGATTCCCAACTGTGGCAAAGAAAAAAGGCGATTGTCAAACGAGTATACAAAACAAAGCTGATTTATTTGGTTCGAGTCTGTGGTAGTTAGAAGAAAAAGCTTTCACAAGGCTTGCCAGCCAAAGATATTGTCGGGAAACTCTGGCATTCTACTCTTACTAGTTTCGCTCCTATGTAAATAGATGGCACACAACATCGGTGTAACTTAGGCTTGTCACATAGCTAACCACTGTCACAGTAAAAACTTTCGACATTAAAAGGATCTCAAAAAGTAGAACAGCATACAGCAATCAGTGAGACTAGTAAATAATGATGTAGCCTCTGACCCATAGAATTGTTACGGCGGATTATTTTTATTGTTTTAATCTCGCTACGTCTGCCTTTTCTACGATATTTTGGATCTTGATTGAGAAAGCATGGAGTTACTACACTGAGGTCCTTGCTTACTACATCGAGGACCTTCTTTAGAACATCGAGAGTCTGGTTTATTAAATCAATAGCCGATATATTATTTTTCAGTTCGTTCAAATAGTTTCATATATGAAAAAACTCATCACAAAATGTAAAATGATAAGTTCTTGATCTGTTTCGTAGACGACGACAAAAATGAATAACAGTCTCTGACTATACAGCAACTTATTGATGAGTATGAAAGTAAGTCTCAACTTGAAGGGAAATGAGTACCACACCTTCAACTCCCTCATTTCCAGTCAGACTCCGAATCGGCCGAACGCGGTAAAAAACCCGCTCTTGTAGTGTAGAGAGCTAACACGTTGGGTCCAACGATCGGGGGTTCGAATCCAACGTCAGATATAAAGTAATTATTCACTTCAAAATTTCAACTCAGTTTTCGAATCGCTTCAACTAAACAAACATTCGTAAAAAAATTACTCGGTCAGGTATTTTCATGAAGGCAAACCTGACCTGGCATTCACCTGAATTTCTGAAAACTTTAGGGTCAGCTCTCACTGAGACCGTCTCAGGTATACCTGAAATTTTCCTAATTGAGGTCAGATTCAGGTAAAGCCTGAACTGTTCCGAGCTTTCATCAACAAAAACTCAAGCATGGAAACGGAATATAGTCGTCATCTGCTACCGACAACGAAGAGCGTAATAAGTGACTAGCTCGACATAGTGTTCCATTTATGTACAAAAATGTATGTTTTAACAAATGAAGTAAAAGACTTTGAATCGAACAAAACAGAACACTTCAAACAAACGAAGTAGCTAATTTGTCGATTATAATCGCGATGCGTTGGCCGTTTCTGAAATGAAAAATCACTTGTCTTCATTCGGATTGTTTTTGTTATTAAAGTCTATCAATTAAAATCGACCTAAATTCAACTTCAATGATAAGCAACAAAGAACGATCCAGGAATTGAACTCCATCTAAAATTTTATTCGACACAATTTAACGCAAAAGCATATCCATGATACGATCAACAATCAATGGAATAAAATGCTAATTAAATTGCTATTCATTCGTTGCCGTTCATTTCGAAGTCTACCATCAGCTCAATTCCAATTGCTAAGGATCCGTTCGGTCGGAAAAATTCATTGATTCCATCTTTGTACAGTAAACTATGCGCTATACATGTATGCAGCAACATATGAATCGAGATAAAAATTCTTTTTGTTCCAAGGGAGGAAGAACCAAAAAAAATAAAAATTCGAAAAACTTTAAATAAATTCTACAAACTGACGACTTTTTTCCCTTCGTTTTATATTCAACTTTATTCAAAGTGAAACGAATAAAATAAAAATTTCGCCCAGAAATGTTTCCCGTCGAACATCCTACGAATTTTATGTCGTAATAAAAGAACGAAGAGAATAAGAAGACGAGCAAGAAAAAAAACTTTTACCAAATTCTTGTTATCTTAAATTTGAAAACTAAGAGCACAACACATTTCTAAAACAGCCCTATAATCCATAAAAACATCTATAGTTATCGAGATATAGTGTTAAAAATGCCATTCCCATCCTATAGCCTGGATATCACACTGGTGTGCTATATGTATAGATCTTCCCATACAGCCCATAAATATAAAATCCATTTTTATATCATCACGATTTTTCTGACTTAATATAATAAAAATTTCCTTTCTGTACACCCGTAGCTTGGTAGCTTTTCGTATAGCTTTTTAACCCACATACATTCAACCACCACCAGCCACACACAGCCAACCAGCCAAAACTATGCTCCTAAGGACTCTAGCTACTTTTCCAGCAATCTAAACCGAACGCAGTGATATAATATAAAATAAATGTGTAGAAGAATCATCACGAATTTCAGTTTCATCATCCAAAAAGTATAATAAAAGGAATTTTTTTCTGGCTTTAGAAAAGATAATATGTTCTCTACTAAAGCTGACTTAGCTTTTGTATGAATCTCAGATAACCTAGGTTCATGTAAAGTCGTATATATCTCAAAAGAGGGATATAAATTTCGTCTGATTATATCAAACATTGTAACGAAGAAATTAAGAGTATATAATACCTACCATGGGTAGCATTTTTGTATAGAAATGGAGAGGACGCAATCCCGTTGTATAAGATAGATGGAATAAAATGTACAAAAGATAGGGACATTGAGAGTTTTGTGAGGCATACACACACTGTGGAACATTTTATTTAGACAAAATGAGCAAAGTACAACTCCATTCAGACAAATATATAGTAGATACACACCAGGATAGTGTGGGGGTGTGGAGGTGTGCGCCATGAATAAAGTCGTTTAAGGAGAGAAACAGGAAAAAAAAAACAAAAACAAAAAATTACCGAGAATTATCTTGGTTTCGTTTGGTGTTGCTAAAGTTTTAATTAAACTTTTTTTTCTTTCTCTCGTAGACAAAACAAGTAATAAATATTAAGAAAGGTGTCTGCGACTTTGTCAACAAATGGGAATTGGAATTCACTGTGAAACCGTTAAAAATTTTTCTTTTCTTTGTATAGATTGCCGATGGGAATTTTCACGAGGAGCTGTCTACAAATTCAATTCACAAGACAAATAAAAATAATTTGCGAATTATTGACACTCAATTTTGTGGAACATAACACCCGGTAATGGAAAAATTCTATCTGGTGGGAGTGGTTAGGGTACACAGAAAACTCGATAAGGCACAGAATAGCTGTCCTGTCAGGTTGCACAGCTATGACATGAAGAATACAAGTATGGGGTCTTGCAAGAAGGACGTCCAATCATCAATAACTCGACAAAGATGCATTTCATAAACTCAAATGTGTGCTCTACCCCCTAATTAGGGGATCTATTTAGCGAGTAGAACACACATTTGACTTCATAAAATGCATCTTTGTCCAGTTATTGATGATTCAAATGTGCTATCAGCACTGGGAAAGGTGGAAGGTGGAAGTTCCTTTGATATAAGAAAATGAGTGTGCTAAGTCAAGTTTTCAGTGTAATAAGCTACAGCAGAGACATTCATGTCCCAATTTACTTGTCAGTCGAATGTAGTTTAAAGACTAATGGCTGTACATTGTGTTTTGTGTTGTTAAACAGTAAAAGAGACGTTACGTGCAGTTTCAGTCATTCATGTCATTCTTCGCCAAGTGCACTAAAAAACTACCTAGATTACGGAGCTTGGGTAGTATTTTCCGATAATTGAAAACATTATTTTTATTCCACTCATTGAAATAAAATCAAAACAGAATTTTTCCCCCACCAGGATGGAACTCGAGTTTTATGAATGTGAGACCAATGCGCTACCAGCAGTATGCATACGTTTATCTTTCATTGAATATAAAGTTTTCTAATCAACATGAATGGAGAGCAGTGATCGCTGTTCCACTGATGACATTGTTCTTACGGCAGTGGATCTAGACCACGCTCAGGCCATGTTATGAGGAGGCTAGCAAAGTTGATCTTAAGATGAACTTATCAAAAACGCAGGTCATGACAAACGCTGACTACAACAGAGACATTAAAATTGGTGACATTGTCATCGAACGAGTCTACAGCTAAGTCTACAGCTTTCGGAGAACGCAGGCGTAATCTTAAAAGCCAAATAAATATTAACCAGAAACGTAAAGCTGACGACACACGCGCAATTTTGCGTTGGTTGGATCGACAGTTATGCTGCGTGTTCCATGGCTTAGCCTGTGGTGAATATCCGATTACAATGGAAATGGCAGCATAATGATTGTCAATGTCGATGTCTATAACGGAAAATTGCTCGTGTGTTGTCGGCATAAAGTTTTTGACACATATGTATCCTTCATGTGCTAAGGTATGTAGTTAAGACATTTCCGTTAACAAAGCATACGAAAATAAATTCAGAGTGGCACAAAGAGCCACGGAACAGAGTTTGTTTGGAATTATGCTCAGAGACAAATCAATGGAATTGACAGCAAACAATAGTCGTTGATGTCATGGATAAAATATCATCTCTAAAGTGGAGTTGGGCGGAGTATATTGCAAGAAGGACAAATGGACGCTGGACCAGAACAATCATGAACGGAACACCACCTACAAAAAGACCTAGAGAGGTGGGCAAATGGAATCAATGAAACAGCACCCACGAAATGGCAATGGACATTTCGAAATGGGGGATCTCGGTGAGAAAGAAGTGGAAGAAGAAGGTGAAGAGTAAAGTTTGCTATTATCTACTTCCGCCTAAAAGATACATTGAAGATAATTGATTATGTTTGTTCTGGTCCTTGGGTGCTAGGATTACAGTCCTCGCTAAGATCTCACTAAAGCTAAAATTTTGGTTTATTGATTGGTATATTTGTTTCTTCTAGTCGACCTCCTCGTCTATGTGGACGTTGCTTTAAAGATCCACATTGGAAATGACTAAAATTGTACACTTTCCAAGTGTCGAGTTGTATAACAGTCGTATATTTGAATTGTCAAAGAGAATGAAGTTCAATTCATGAATATTCCGCATTATATCGTAGAAGAGACTGCCTGTCTGTCGTTAATGTTATTTATACGATATTTCGAAGATAACAAATCATAAAATTTCATATTACCAATGACACAACTGAAAATTTCTTGTACTTTCGGTTCGTTGTTGTTTTATTATCCTAAGTCTCTAGATAGCTAGCTCTGTGTAGCAATCAACCATTTTCTGACAAGTTTTTCTTTTACAACAATGATGGAACATAAAAATGAGCGTCTGTCGGTCCATCATATTTTAAGAAGTTATGATAGCTGCGGTGACAAATAAATAGTTTCATGGAGCATCTAATATTGGGGGTGACATGGTCATATTGTACATGGCATTTTTGATGAGTTTTCCTTCTCCAATTTTCGTTTTCCCTGTCGGTGGGGGTGGGTTAGAGGGTGCTGAGATACAGAATTGCTGGGCGGATTTTTTTTTTTATTGAAATGTTATTACAGCTACAAGAATATGGACCAACCTAAACGATCGGATTATACGATATCGTTATAGGTCCGAGAACCAAGAAAAAAAAACGTTTTTTTTATGGAAATGGAAAAGCAAATTTTACATAAAAATCTATGGTAGCCGGCTGTAAACAGGAAAATAAAATCAAGAAAAAAAAGATTTTCGATGAGTTTCATTGTCGTTGTCGCACATACAAATATATCCGTCGTGCTTACACATCAGAATTATTCAAAACTTTGTTCAGTTCTCTCTCTATCTACATTCTAACATTACACACAACCATACACCATAGCATAGACACAATTCAATATCATCTGAAACATTATGCCGAGACCACATATATGTCAACCGCAAAACATGGGCAAAAATCTGAAACGAAAACTTTTCCATAAAACTCGGGAGCCAGATGATATGGCAGAAGAGAGGGATGGAGGAAGGGAAGGGAAAAAATCAAATAGAAGAAAAAAGAGATTGTAATATTACACACATCGCCATATAAACGGTTTTTCGCATGGCATAATATTGACTGTGATAAAAAAGGCCAAACTAAAATGCATGTAACACTTGTATCATACAACAAAATTTTCACCCCAATTTTCTAAATGAAATGTAAAGATAATTCTTTTTCTGGGTATCTTCGCAATCCTCGCACTTATCCGACGTTATTATACAATAAATAGACGTGTGTTGTATTATACATAGAACACGGAGAGGAGCAGCAGAGAATGATGCTGAATGTGTATATGGCATATATGCCTAACCATCCAGAAACCATCATCTATTTCGTTCCACAAAATCCCCACACACACAATATATATATGTTTGGATAATACAACTCATAGTACCCAGCACCCATATTATCCTATGCTATACACACATCTCGCATGATACACTATTTTACATCTATTACCATCTCATACTTAGGTTCACACAAGAATTTCGGGGTTCCGATCTGCATATGTGAGCATGTTTTTGGAATGGAATGGATCAAAGCAACGCGAAACCGAACTGTGAAAACTGTTTAGGTATACTCTACTCATACAATGTGTACATATATCTGTACACAAATGAATATGGTTAAAGTAGTTTTATAATGGATGGAATATTTTGCTGTGTGTATGGTATGCTTCTAGGTTCAACTTCCCAATTTCAATAATATTAACATGCGCTTCACTATTGTATACGTAATACATCACATCTCAGGCATTAGCGCCGTCAGAGACACGTCGAAAGCGGCTAGCCGAAAGAAAAACAATGTGTTTTCTGAGGCTCTTTTGCGAGAAGAATGACGTCACGTCGATGTAAAAATGAAGTTGTGAACTGTTCTTTTTGTGTGAGAAGCATGGCATGTTTGGTGTCATTTTAAAGCTTACAATTGGAGCTAATGATTGAAAGTGAATTTAAGCTGAATGAGCTTGAAGAAGCTGCAAGCAGAACATAAAATCGGCTAAAGTTTGCCGAGGGTCGCCAAAAAAGTGACTTTTCTGAAAATGTAACTCAAAAAACCACAATCAAAAACTTTTTGCTGTCATTTGAAAGGGTACAGTGGCCACATCTAGGATCACCATAACCAGCTTGCTCGGTCACTTTGCCATGGAGGTATCACTCCTTGAAATTTTGAACTCCGTGTCTTAGTGACTGAAAATGTAGCTCAGAAAACCACAATCAAAACCTTTTTGCTGTCCTTTCAAAGGGTACATTAATCGCGTCTAGGATCACCATTAACGGGCTTGCTTGATCACTTTGTCATGGAGGTATCACTCCTTGACTTTCAGCTTCCATTACTCCGTGCGTTAGTGACCGAAAACCATAATCTTTCCACGGTTGGTCTTAGTTTCTGTCCCTCTACCAATTCACACCGCAAGTGCGCCAGAAATATTTGAATTTTCAACGCAGTTTTGGTCGATTTACCGATACCACCATATAAAAACTGTGCGTCAAAACAAACATTTTTGCGTTTCGTTTTGAATGTGAAGCGCACTTACAGTGTGAATTCCGATGGCAATCGTTGGTCTACAAACTTCCACAGTTCCTGGCTGATCCTAGTGTCTGTTCTCAAAAACCGCCGAGTGGATCGAAAAACTGAGTGTTTTTTTGAACAGTGCTCCAGTACCTCAATAAAATTATGAAAAGAAATCTGCAAAGATCTCTAAACGTAGAACCACCATCAGCGAGCGAAACTAGTAAAAAATGATCTAGCTTCTGACACATCACGGGTTGTTAAGGATAATTATTATTAATATAGGGAAAAGAAGTATCATGAATTTGCCACCACTTAAGTGGATCCTCTACAATTCAACGAGTGCTTCATTTTAGGTATTCTTGTCTTATTTGACCATCGCATTCAACTTCTTGCAAATTGTTAGCAGTGGACCTATGCTGGCTGGCTCAAGACGACTTTGGAGCACTTCAACGGCCGCGCCGGCTCGAATTCGGCGGCGCCAATGCTTACACCACATCTCTATATATTATAATATGTACGCAGTGTATATGCTGTGTGTGTACACAAAATATTAAACCATCGTTCGTTTATGGAAAACATTATAGAAGTTTTACCAATTTTCACACACAGAAAATTTGAATGTTTGAAAAGATTTTTATTATTACCAAAGTTTCATCATCTAGAATGATGATGAATCAGGCTCCTAGCGCCGGGGAAATTTGCTAAAATGGTGTACACTTTGAATTAATACCCTTTCAACTTGACTTGAGAAAATTGGTTTTTCGACGTGAATTTTTTTTTTTTTGCGAACCAATTGAATTAGAACAACAGATGAAATGGATAGCTTTTGAAGGCTTTCGGAGGGGTTTAGGATACAAAATACATTTCACCGAACTGAAATGGGAACTTTGCTTTTTATGATACCACAGTGCATATGGAAGCAGTTCAATTGGGTATGCTACACGTTCTCTTGGACATTATAGTATGGACTAGTTCGTTTGTATATATTGGAATTGAGTAGAGAAAAGTTTCTGTTGCAGTGGAAAAGAGGTGTAGTATCAAAACTATTGATCCGGATCCGAACTGAATGTGAACGAAAAGTTTTTGAAGTCAAGTGCAAGTTTCTTGGAAAATATTTTCAGGCGTCAAAAATAAATTTAAAATCAACAACTTTGGGATGATGGTATACGGCCAAGGAGCCAAGATGAGATATGAAATATCGACGATACACATTTTTCACATAACAATTCAGTTGGCATGCATCAATTGCTGGATTGTTATGCACTTCATTCTTGCAACGTTCATTTTTACTGTTCCCATGAAACCTGAAGCTCTAATAGCTTTAAATGACAAATACAATGTTGAAGATGCTGCATCTTCTGCTAAAAATATGTATTGAACAGAAAACATTGTTCTATCGGAATGCAAGTGTGCATTACGTTTCCTCCTCTTTCTCCTTGCGATTAAAACTGTGTTTGTCGATGTAAATCAAACGTCCGTTCTAGCCAAGCATCGTATTGCTGCTTCAGAGCAATGTAAACCACCTTTGAAGTACGGACTTTCCAGTTTTGACAAATCCTGATTTGATCAGTTGATCTAATATAACAACAAACAATTTGATCAGCTGATCAGCACACACTTTTTGTTAGAACAACAGTCCACTATGTGTCACTATTATCGCACATAAGTCGCAGTAGGTTCCGCCACCAGCATGTTGATTCCATGAGTGCAGCTGCGCTCTGTGGTCACTGAGTGACTAATACTGTTTTCATATTACTGTTTATAGCTTCTTTTAAATCAGTAATCATAAGCCAGGTTTAGCTTTGAGCGGGTTGATCTTTTGATTGAACCAAAATTGAACAACTTTCCTAGTTACCTATTGTCTGCGGAACTTACGAATCTAACTGAAATATTATTTTGAAAAATAGACTGACGAAGTCCAGGCGGGTCAATTTGAAGGTTGGTGGGTGTTATGTGTGTAAAAATTCAATAGGCGGAAGCACCACTCGGAGTGTTTTGAAATTGAGTTCCTTTTTTGTTGCACATTTTGGAGGTACTTACATCAGCAGGCTACACAGACCGTATTTACGTGAACCCACCCAAGTAAAAATAAAAGTCTCAAAGTGTCGAAATACGTAGTCTCACGTCTCAGAGACCAATAGGTGAGACTACGTATTTCGACACTTTGAGAATTTTATTTTTACTCGGGCATTCAGAAATCTGCTTAACCTTCACGTATTAATTAGGCATTGAATTTGTCAATTTGTCATATTTGGCGCCGTCTAAAAAATCGAATACCCCCTGAATACGGTGGCGATTCGTTTTCAAACGAGTTGTACACAAATTCCTTCATCTATTTTCAGTGAATTTTTTTCATTTGCGCTTACTCTCTACTTGCTTGTACTGTCTTTATGTATCTTTTTCATCAAATCATCAAATATTTTCACATGCTCATCTAGCTTTATTTTAACGTCATACACATAAATCAGGTAAGCCGTTATTTGGCCTGAAAGAGCGTAACCCTGTCAACAATTTCTCTTTTTACGACGACCCTCAATAAAACTGAGCGAAAACTACAGTGTTCGTATAGGCATTAAACGACCTAACTACGCATACAAAATTGTACTTCTTTTGAAAGCAATTTAAAAAAAATCAAATCGAAATTGTGCAAGTTACAAAGTTAAGCATGCACTGGCAGACATTTTACCAATCCAGATCTACCACCACTCTGAATACGGCCACTTCCTAATTTAACCTGTAGATTTCTCTAACTCAATTACGCTTCTTACGAAACCAATGTTCACATATTCAACAGTTTGACTTCTCACAAAGACATTCATTCTATCAATCCAGATCTACTCGGTCGAATGATGTTGATGTTACTGATGATGAACTTGACTCTGATTCTATTGAAACCAAGTAAATCGGACCAAAATTACGCCGTCTGTAGTGTTTACAAGCGTTTGTTAGAAGTCCCCATTTTTGGTAACAAAAACACTCATTTTTGGCTGGTAGTGTTAGACCTTGACTCACAGTCAAGCGAATAATTACACATCAGAATGACATGCACCGTTGTCCTCTTAAGTTTTAAGTTCTCTACTGAGTTCAAGATGTCCATCTATAAATTCAAAACTCAAAATTTCCGTTCAAGTAGTTGTTTTGAAGATGCATTCGTGGTAATTATAAGATTACTAGAATGGAAATATAAAATACCGATAAGCTAATCCTTAACGAACGACAGTATCATCTGTTAACAACAACGAAAACTGAATTGAGCGGCAAGCTCTGTCTGATGAGGTTATAAGGAAAATTTATGTCTAAACAAATGAAGTAAAAGATTTGAACAATCTGGTAAAAATACGATTGAAAGGAGTAACGAATCCTATAACACATTCCAATGAACTGCAAACAAATTTAAAAATGGATTTTGTTTAAAAACAGTTGGTCATCGGTAGAGCGAAAGTCAACGGCAAAAGTGAGCGATGAGCACAGGATAATCCACAAATTCAAACTTAACTTACCCTTCACTTGAACAGCAACAGTATGTACAATTTCCAGTTTCTTCTTGTTGGAAACGGATTGGCCAATGCATTTATAGATACCAGCGTCTTGATACACAACATCTTTTAATGAAAATTGACCGGTTGGCGTTGTCAAGCCAACTCCTAGACCGCGCAAACGAGCACTGACCGGATCCAAATGCGACCAACAACCCAATGATCCTGTACAAATGAGAAGAAAAAAAAATTGAATAAAATTCACTGGTTTGTAAAACATCCAAACTACTCAGACATTCAAAATGAAACACGCCCTGCGTGAATAAATTAATGTTTCTCCGCTTATCACAGAACGTGAAATTATCCCGAGCGGGTTTTTTCTTCTTCTTCTTCTTCTTCTTCTGTGTGTGTCTAAAATAAAAATAAAAACATTCGGTTGCAGAGAATGCAAGAACTTTGGTAATACGTGTCGCAATAAAAGTTGGTCTCTGGAATTATATTCGCCGAAAAACGAAACAAAATGAAAGCGTCGTGTCGTGTAGCTCTTGCACAACGGAATAAGTACATTTTTAGTATTTCAAAGTTCAAAGAACAACAACGTGTAACACCGAGAAAAAGAAGAAATTTACTTCAAACAACATTTATTGGATTATTTTCGTTCAACTTCTTATATGGGTAATATTTACCTTTTTAATGGCAGAGATTTTTTTTTATTTTTTGCCAGAGAGATGGAAAGACTCTATTCGGTTCCTTCTCAAAAGTTTATAGTTAAATTATGCATTAAGATTCTATGGAACATATAAAATTGGTTAGGAAACTCACACACACACAGCTTGTAAAGTATAGTCGAACAATGTATGGTTGGTATACTGAATTGATGTTACATGCCAGCGGATTTGTTTTAAATTTTCCCGAAATTTCTTTACACGAAAAAGTTTCTCCAAAATGATATTAGCAAATTTTCGTACATAACATACGAAACGACAACTTTTTAAAGTGGGTTTATTACTTCATTCTTCCCGACATTATAAAGTACAATATAACAGATCCATGTGTATTATATGCAAGCACAGAGTTAGAAGAAAAAATTAGTATTCCCTCTCTCATCCACACACACAGCTCCATAATATTGTTATGTTTAGATTTCTGAACGGGAACAAGAGATAATGTTACACGGGGTTTATGTGGCTACAGAGTTGAATCATTAGTTAACATTAACATGATTGAAGACATTTTAAAGTTTATTTAATTTTCTGTATTTATCTAGCAAACTGTACGCTTTAATTGACATCGCGCCACGTCTTTGCCTAAATGATTTTTAATTTTGCTTGATATACAGCTTGGAGGAATTTATGGTTATAGCTTTGTGTAACAGTGCCGTGTCTGACATACTGAACGATCTGGATCAATCGTATCTAGCGACTTTCGTTCGCCTGGTTTAATTACAAACGTAAGGACCCTCACGCTCACGGCCTCACGAGTAGTGTACAATATAATAGCTCGTTGTGCATAGAAGACATACATCTCACAAGTGCTCGGAAACACTCCATCTTTGAATCATTCTATTTAAACTCATTCCTAGTTGAAATTGAACTCTGACTTATTTCAC